>QKWP01001540.1:108954-126739 GCA_003550325.1 Gigaspora rosea
ATTTGATGAAAATTTTAATTCTATGAATCCATAGAATTTAAATAAAAAAAATTTTTATCAAATTTGGTCAAAAACTTATAGAGATATCTTTGATGAAAGTTTTTTTTGCATTGCCAAAAACGTGATTACAAAGAAGCTGCACCAAAATTGTTTACAAGAACTTCATCAAAGATAAATCTATGAGTTTTTGACCAAATTCAATGAAAATTTTTTATTTTAATTCTACAAATCCATAAAATTTAAATAAAAAAATTTTTATTGAATGTGGTCAAGAACTCGTAGAGATATCTTTGTTGGAAATTTATTTGCATTTTTAAAAACGTGAAGCTGTGCCAAAATTTTTTATAGAAACTTTTATTGAAGATATTTTTATAAGTTTTTACCCAAATTCAATAAAAATTTTTTTATTTTAATTCTACAAATCCATAAAATTTAAATAAAAAAATTTAATCAAATTTGGTCAAAAACTCATAAAGATATCTTTGTTGAAATTTTTTTTTGCAGTTTCAAAAATGTAATTATAAAAAAGCTGCACCAAAATTGTTTACTAAAACTTTTATTGAAGATATCTTTATGAGTTCTTCACCAAATTTGATGAAAATTTTTTTATTTTAATTCTACGAATCCATAGAATTTAATAAAAAATTAGCATCAAATTTGGTCATAGAGATGTCTTTGTTGAAATTTTTTTTTGCATTTTTAAAAACGTGATTACAAAGAAGCTATGCCAAAATTGATTATAGTAAATTTCATCAAAAATATCTCTATGAGTTCTTAACCAAATTTGATGAAAATTTTTTTATTTGAATTCCATAAATCCATAGAATTTAATAAAAAAAATTAGCATCGAATTTGGTGTATTCAAAGTTTAGAATAAATATTGATGCATCTTTTGTTTTAATATATGTTTTAAATTTTTTTTTTAAAGATAACCCAGTAAGGGAAGTGCTATTTATTACATAATTTTGAGAGGGGGAAGGAGGGTTAGCAGTCTATCACGTCTATATATTATATATAAAAATTATTATTGGCTGCTAATTAGATCACAAGGGGGAGGTGATATGACTTTCTAATAAAAATAAATTACGTAATAAATGGCACTTCTCTAACTAATAATCAAAATTTAATAAATTTTTTTATTTTAATTCTGTAAATTTATAGAATTCAAACAAAAAAAAAGTTCATTAAATTTGGCCTAATATTTTGTTCAAAGTTTAAAAAAAATCTTGTATAGTTTGTTTTAATAAATATTTTGATTTTTTTTAAACTTTGAACAAAAATATCTTTGAAATTTCTGGGTCAAATACAATAAACTTTTTTTTTAAATTCAACAAATCTATATAATTTAAAAAAAATATTTGTTGGACTTGGGCTAGTAGTTATTAAGATATTATTTCTAAAATTTTAAAAAAACAAAAGGTATAAATAATAAATTTGTTTAAAATTGAATTATACAAATAATGCAATTTGATTGGTAACCCTAACCCCTAGACTCCTAGAACATCATATATAACCTACTAATTACTAACTTATAAAAGTCCAACCAATCAAATTGTGTCTTATATTTTATTATAAATGCGACAAATAGCCAATAAAAATCTGTTTTATTTTTTTATATGTAACGGGGTTTTTGACCAATCAAATTGCGGTTTATATCTTATTATAATAGACCTAACCCTAGAATGTAAGCAAATTATATACGTCTATTAACCAATCAAATTGGTCTTATGTTTTAATATAAACACGACAAGTAGCCAATAAAAATCTGTCTTATTTTTTTATATGTAACGGGGTTTTTGACCAATCACAAACAGCCGAGCGACCCCTAGAAAGTGACACCAATCATATATCCCTTAATTTGTTATGCAGGTATATTTGCCTGCGAAAATATTAAAATTTTAAATTTTTTAAATAAAACCTTAAATATTAATTTTAGCTATATATTTTCTAAGTAAAAAATATAATATTAGTTCTGTTTTATCAACTTTATTATAAAATTTTTTTAAAATTATTAAAAAACTTTGGTGTAATAAAAGTTTAAAGTTATTGTTTTGGAACTTTTACTACAGAAATTTTTTTTTAGGTTTTCTTAAATTTTATATGTTTCCGTCTATAAAAAAATTTTCACTTCTAATACAAGTCTTAATTTTTACAAGTAAATCATATAAAGTCAAATAATGAAAGTTGCCATCCTTTATTTTTATTTATTTTTTTTTAATATTAAGGGTGTAGCTCCTGCCCAAGCTTAATTAATACTTAAGCAAATTGACATATGACGGTGCCTTTTATACATACATATTATATACAAGTATTGAGACTAGGACTTCAGGCTGTGAAACCTTTTATCCATGGCTAAAACCCACCAGAGCCTCCCATATTCTCATTTATATAGTTGACCTGGATTTGTACGTCCCTTTTCAACCAACAATCAGCACCCACATGTCCGCCACTTTACACACATTTTCTAATTCATCACTTCCAATTTGGTGTGTGTTGCCAGGTAGGCGCTTTATGCTTTCAAGTTGGTGTACCCGAAATCCGGTTACCCAGAAAATCCTTTACTAGCGTACTTCTCAGGGGTTCATATTTCAAGCCATGCAGCTGCCTCTACCACATTGGATAAGTATCTCAAGCCTGCATGCTACCGCAACCAGCCAGATTCCTGCGTCTTGAGAACCCAGGATTTAGCGTTCCAAATTTGGAAATGTGCGAATGACTGTACTTCCCACTATAGTGGCAAGGACCTGGGCTTTCGCAAATGCTTCCAGTGCCGAATATAGTTGGATGGCATCATGAGGCTAGAGAGAACCCGATCATCACTGCATGCACTTATACCAGCATATACCCGTATTGGTGGTCCCAGATCCTCTTAGCGTTCGAAAACTCCCATATTGGTACGCCCAGAGCTCCATTGGGTCCTGACACGTACATGCCTCCATGTTTTCACCTCTTTATTGGCCGATTAGTTCTGTGTTGTCATCCTTTATATAAACTATAATATTGTATACCAGGAACGGAGTTTCACAGAAGTAAAATAAAGGATATGGTTTACAGGCTTCTGAAATAATGTATGTCTACAAAATCCCATATTTGGTTAGTCGGCATGATCGTAAATCTTTTCTTTTCTGTTTTAACGAGCATTTTCGGATTGCCTTGTGACCTGCACATTTTCCAGGTTTATTTCCATAGCGAAATGCTAAAGGTGTATATTACATATTGTATATAGATAAAGCTAACGTAGATTTATTTAAAATTATTATTGCTCGATCAGCTACTTTATTTCTATATATGAAACAACATATGGGAATGGGTTCGCTATCCAAACAAGCTATCCCTTAGATTGTAGTAGAACACAGGCAAATTTGCCTGCGTTTTTGCACTTTTTTAGCTCTGATTTACTTTTTTAAAATACTAAAATAATTAGATAAAACTTTGTACAATTATATTTGAAAATAAGGATTACTTTTTTGCAAAATTAGTTTTTATATTATAAGAAAATAAATTATAGTTACATATAAGCTGAAAATAGATAATTTTAAGAAAAAATTTTTTTAAAAAATTTTATTACAATTTTTCTGCGATCTTATTTAGTTTTAGTTTTAGAACTATAGTTCTTAAGACAATATTGTAGTTTATATAAAGGATGACAACTTTCATTATTGCAACTTTAATGATTTACTTGTAAAAATTAAGACTTGTATTAGAAGTAAAGATTTTTTTTATAGACGGGAACATATAAAATTTGAAAAAATCTAAAGAAAAATTTAAATAGTAAAAATGCCAATACAAGAACTTTAAACATTTATTATATTAAAGTTTTTTAATGATTTTTATAACAAAGTTATTAAAACAAAACTTAAAGAATATTTTTTACTTAGAAAAGATATGGTTAAAATCAATATTTAAAATTTTATTAAAAATTTTAAAATACGCAGGCAAATTTGCCTGTGTTACAATCTAAGGGATAGCATTACATACTCGAAACTCAATACCTATGACAAAGCCTCTAGTCTATGAAAAATTGACTGAACCTGTACCAATCATTCTCCCAACCTTTCAGATGCTGACTTTTTGGTTCCAAAATTCCCTAAACCCCAAAGTCCCACCACACCCTGCCTACTATATGAAACCGCAACAAAGACAAGATAGCTAACATACGTATATAGATAAAAAGAGAATCAGGCGTCATCTTGGAGTATCTATTTCAGTTGCATGCACTACCACTGCAGCTGTGAAGCCTTACAGTTCACTAATAAGGACTTTGCACTGCCAATGCAGCCACAGAGTCTACCTATTCATTAATAAGGTCCTTGTATCATTGCAGTCCCGGAGCCTAAATATTCACTAATAAACTCCTTGCACTGCCACTGTAGCCGCGGATCCTAACTTACAATAATCAGGTCCTTGCACTGCCGCTGCAGCCACGGAGCCTAAATATTCACTAATAAGGTCCTTGCACTGCTACTGCAGCCGTGGATCCTCTTACCACTAATAAGGTCCTTGCACTGCTACTGCAGCTGCGGAGCCTAAATATTCACTAATAAGGTCCTTGCACTGCCACTGCAGCTGTGGAGCCTAAATATTCACTAACAAGGCCCTTGCACTGCTGCGGAACCTAACTGTTCATTAATTAGGTCATTGCACTGCCACTCTAGCTGCGGAGTCTAACTATTCACTAATAAGGTCCTTGCACTGACACTGCAGCGCGGAGCCTAACTGGTCACTAATAAGGGTCGCTGCACTGCCCCTGCAGCTGTAGAACCCAAAAATTGCTACTGATGGTCCTTTCACTGCCATTAGCCATGAAGCCAAAAAAAAACAGACTACAAATATCTACTATAGCTGTGACTGATACTACTAATACTTGTAGTCTACTTAAAAATAGGGAGTGTGGGCGGGAGATAGAGCCAGCTTTTACCAAGGCGAGCAATAGCAAAACCAAAGACAACTTCATTCCTTAACATCCGCATGCACACAGCCACCCATTTATACACTTAGCCATACTTTAATATGTTCTATTTACCAATATTCATAGAAACCTAATTTGCTAAAATTATACGATATTACAACAAACAAAACTGCTCCATTAAACAATAAGCCTCAACCAAGCACTGAACTAACTATAAATGACAAACATCTACATGATCCACAATAATGAACGCTCTGTTACTTTGTTGACGAGTTTAACAGGTAATACCAGTACGATCATATGAAATATGGAGGGATAGTTCCGTTCAACTTTTTGGTGCGCTATATTTTTTTCTGTTTAGAAGGTATTATGGTTCTCTTTTTTTCTAGTTATGGTATAGTTCATGATTTTTAGAACATATTCGACATGTAATTAAATTACATAGCGAATATGTTCTAAAAATCTTGAACTATACCACAAATGGAAAAAAGAGATAACCATAATACCTTCTAAACAGAAAAACTATAGTGCACCAAAAAGTTGAACAAAACCATCCCTCCACATTTCATGTAATCGTACTGGTACATGTTTGTCCATATTAAAACTCTATGATTGGAACAAGTGGCTTGACACCTATCTACTTTTATAGGTCTGATTAGTCATCACATTTTCATTAGATTAATTTATTGAATGTTCATTTCACTAATAAGAAATTCTGGCATTATCGTTAGGGTTGAGCTTAGAGTTAGGGTTAAGGTTAGTGCAATTTTTAAAAAAAAACTTATTGACGAATACAGCTATCTTTTCCTGAAGTTCTTTCGGTTTCATTCTAAAAGCCACCTAACACTTCGTTGTCTTTGGAAATTCATTCTGAAAATAGCGATCTAATTTCTGAAGAACTAGAAGATTCATAAGACGATACCAAAAGGATTTCAGAAATCGTGGGTAAATTAATCTTATCAGTAAATTACTTGCTAGTGAAATGGCATGGATCCGAATTATTGTAATATGATTTGTAGTGATATGTTTTACATTTTAGATCATTAATTATTACAGCATATCCATAATTTAATTAATTATAGCAGCATAATTCAATAATTACAATAATTTATAGCATCGACCTTGCATAAAGTACCATGGCACTTATTTATGAACTTTTTCTGTTTTTTTGGAGATACTTTATGTATGGACAATATTGTATATGCTTGTAAATTCAATTAAATCTTAAATATAATCTATTTTCTGTTCCTGGTTTTAGCACAACTGCGTTGCGCAGCTATCTTATTAGAAACTATATTTTTAAAACCAATATTTAAAGAATTCGTCAAGATATTGTAAAATATTTTTTGGTTAAAAAATTTCTTTAAAATTTAATATTTTCAGCTTATAAGCAACATAAACTTATTGTCTTATAATATAAATTTAAATAATTCAAAAATATAATCCTTGCTATTAAATATTATAATACCAAATTTTATTTAAATATTTTAAATGATTAAAAAAATAGATAGAAGCATATTTATAGTAATTATACAGGCAAATTTTCTTGTGAAGTAGTACAAACTAAGGGATAACCCTAATAGCAAAAAATTTTTTGCATATTATAATTTGTATTTACTGGTGTTGAATACTACTAATGTAATATATACATATTAATCAATGTCACAGATGATCATAAAATTGGATAATGGTAAAATTTGAATCTATTTTATGTACAATTTTTAAAAATTTTTAGTGACTTTTTTGTTAAATTTTTTTTTATGGTTGAATTAGGATTTAGGGTTAGGGTTATTAATAAAAGAGTATAGGTGGATTTTGGTAGGGTTTATATTGTCATATTTAGAGCCCTAAATTTCACTATCATCTGATTTCACGATCATCCGCAACAATCAATAATTAATAAATATTTTTTTTTTTTTTTAAATGTTAAAGGTGAGACCTTGCTTTTATCTTTATTAAATTTAATAAAAACTTTTTACAATACTGAAAGAAATTTCATTTTTTTAAATCTAATGCTAAGAATAAAAACTCAGATATATATCTAAGTAAACCTAAATACTTATCTGCGGCCTAAACCTACCAGAGTGGCCAAGGCCCACCTAGATTTGTGTATATGTAAGAATATCTGATAAAGGTATAGAGAATTTGATCCATTTATATAACTAATTAATAAATATTGTACAATAATTAAAATATAAATCGTTATACATCTGCTAATTAATTATTATTGTATTCTTTAATAGTTTTGAAATAGTTCAAAATATTTTAAGGGATTTGCTATTCGCACTATGGATTTTTTGCTATACGCACTATGGTTACACAAGTGTTCTATTTTTAAAACTTATTCACTTGTATTACACAAAGGCCCAGTGCATTGTTTTTGCAAAAATAATTTTTGGTTATACAACACTAATGTTGTGTAACATTATACAAGTCCAATTTTGGTAACCTAACCTGGTTCAGCTAGCATTAAGCTTAATGCTGATAGGCACTATTATGATAATGCCCCTGGCAGGGTTAGACATAATTCCTGCCTAAACTAGCCAATCACTGTATATATACTAGATGCATATGTCCTAGATTTAGGGTTAGGGTGGGCCGGAATTATGTCTAACCCGCCGGGGGCATTATTATGATAGTGCCCATCAGCATTTAGCTTAATGCTGGCTGACCCAGAGTTAGATTACCAAATTAGACTTGTGTAACATTATACAACATTAACAGCATGTAACCAAAAATTATTTTTGCAAAAACAATGCACTGAGCCTTTGTGTAGCATAAGTGCATATATTATTTTGAATTCTAAAAATAAAAATTCTTATGTAACCATAGTGCGAATAGCAAAAAGCCATGGTGCGAATAGCAATTCCCTATTTTAAATATTTTAAAATATTTTAAAACTGGCTAGATTAGTAGATCTGTAACCTGGGTCATACCAAGTATGTATTGGACTATATTTTCAAAATATTTTGAAATTTTGTATGATGTATCAATAAAATTTTGTATTATACAATTAGACTAGTGCAACAGGTGGCGCTTCACGCTACCGTTCTAAAGTTATTATGCTCGTACATAGCATTACTTTTATAAGAATTCGAATAATTACTTACATGATATTCGAAAATTTTATAGTTTAGAATAATATCAGGAAAAAAAAAGAGAATATTGGTTTTAAAAATTTGTGTAATAATTTAGATACTAAAACACTTAGACTCTAACAAATAAGTATGTACGTGTTATACAGTTTATGAAACAAATAATATTTTTTAAAGTTTTTTTTTAATACAGTTTATTTAAGTAATATCATAATATAAAATAATAATTACGTGCTTTCTACAGCACATATTTTTATTTATTTACAAAGTCATTACATATTTCTGTTACAGTATATTCGTTGCGAATAATAATGAAACTAAATTTAAGTCAGAATTCGCTCAAATTGAGGCGAGGTAACTATATTTAGATTTTTGTCTTTTTTTAATTTAATTTAATAATTTCAAGTTGACTTGCTACTCGTAATGCATATGTAGATTTGTAAACGAAGTAGTAAAGTAAATATAGTTGAAGTAATTATTCTTTATCAGATTTATCATCTTCTACAGTCGTATGACATGACTTTTTAAGGCTACGTATAGTTCTAATTGGACGTTGCTTTATTTGAGTGCGTGTAGATTTTTTTTGTGATTTGTTTTTTTTGACCAGATCCCCAGGTTTCTCTTGATCAGCTTTTATAGAATTAGCTTCATTTGTTTCAGACTTGTAATCATCATTGTTATTAATGAAATCTACATCAATGAGTTCACTAGTTTCTTCCGACCTCTTGCGTTTTACTGAAGGTACACTTTCAATATCACTCAAAGCTGTTAACGTTGGTGTTTGGATAACGGATGTTTCTTTCAAGTTGTTAGTAATATTCTGGTGGATGCTTAGGAGTTTGAATCTTGTTGTATTGGTCGAGGTTGATTGGATTTGAGAAGAATCTGTTTTTGAAAATTTTTTTTTAATATCAATGTAGTTAATATCTTTCGTGTTGACATAGAACTTATTGTCGATAACTTCCATTTGGCCAACAACAAAAATAGTCGAATCTTGTAGTTGGGTGTTTGTTTTGAGATGTTCAAATTGTGGGTTGTTATGTGAAAACACTATATAGATTGTATATTCATAATCTCGACTAATATAGTCAGTTATAATCATTTCAATTACAGAATTATCATTGTCAATCGCAGTTGGATTCCCTTGTGCTGATCCTATCAAGGATACTTTTAGAGGACATTTATTAGATTCTAAAGCTCTACGAGCAATAGTTAAGTGAGTCGAGGTGGCAACTGACATCTAATAAAGTGGTATTGTATTATTATTATTATTATTTTTTTTTTTTTTTAAAGAGAGGTCTTTCCTCTATATCTTTTATTAATAGTTAATTATTCAGTTTATTACAAATGTATAATTACTATGCTAGGGAGATAGGAGTAAGAGCTAATTTACTCTCGACCAATTCTTTGCTAGATTGGTCGAAGACCTCTAGTCTGTGATAAATTTGGTTAACGAAATATATCCTAATTGAATAAATTTATGTAATTTGTTTTCTAAAAATTCTCTGCTAATAGGAAGCTTTGTGTCATCGTTGCTGGGTCGATCCTCGGTGAGTTCGGGACTCCGTCGGAGTGTTGTGAGGTTCTAGAAGGGATCCAATATTCTTTATGGAGTGTTTTGATTATTTCGTGATGAAGAAGGGGGTGTATCTATTCTGTTTGTATATAGAATTGGCGGGGAAAAGAGTGGAGTTGGTAATTAGCCCGAAAGGCATTTTTTTCTCTATATGTAGATATGTAAAGGATTTTATGAATTCGTTCGACTCCTCCAGTGGTGATTCAGTTTCAGTTGCCACTCTCTGTAGGATTCAATGTAGTTCTTCTCTCCATTGTAAGTGATTGGATACACAGGTGAATATGTGCACTATGTTCTCTGGTTCCGCATAACAGCGTGGGCACAGATAATTTGGATTTTTACTTGAGTTTCGATAATGGAGGAGTAAGTGAGTAGGTAGTTCCTCAGCGATTAATTTTACTTTAAAGTTTTTTAATTGTGACAACGATAGGTGCGTATATAAGGCAGTTGGTTTGTTAGCAAAGGAAATATATTTAAGACATGGTCCCACTGTATATTTCCCATATATGTTTCCCATAGCCATATTCGTTGTTGGTTAAACCACTATAACAAGTTAGTGATCCTACTAATGTTTTTCAATATGGATTTTGTCTGTAATATTCACAGGATGTTTAGCAGTTCCATAGTGTAAGCATTGTAAACAAAGCGTTTTGGATTAATGTCCAAATTATATATAGTCAGTGGTTTTTGTGCCTTGAGTTCAGGATCTAATTTTGTAGTGATTTTTCGGTCCCCTATTGATCCTTTGAGTATTTTTAGAAGGCTAGAATAGTCTTCTTTGTTAAGTAGGTCAAGCTTGTAAGATTCTAAATTAATTATTTTTTGAATCATCTCCACCATTTGTCTATGATTTGTAACAATTTGTAAGTTGATGTTACTTGATATAGTTGAAAGTAGGAATATTAACATTGTTAAGATAGAATGTAGATGAGATGGCCAGATTCTATTGGTACTGCCAAAGGTTTTTTCTTTTGACGATAATTCTGCAGTATATGAGGGGTATGTTGTAGGTCCAATCACCCGAGTCTCTTTTATTGTTGATAAATATTGTTATCCTATATCCACTTCTTCAAAGATATTAGGTAACTAGAGTGATCTTAGACAGTGAACACTTTGTGTAACTTAAACTTTGTTACTGTGGTATATCTAAGTCAGTATGGCGTTTTTAAGAAAACTTAACAAAGAAGATTTAAGACAATTTGCAATTACGAAAGAGGCTACAATTAAAAGTATATGAGGATACTAATAACTGTTTGATTTGTGTAGTTAATAGTTGTTTTTATTATTGAAAGAGTATGAAGACTCGATGTTGAACTTGAGGTCCACATCGGCCGCTTTTATACTTTTTGAAATTTTACAAATGTAACGGTCAATATCTTTTACATGTGTAATATATACTATAACTATTATTAATAAAATATATAGTATAACTAGTATAAATATAATATATGTAATAAATAATATATATGTAATAAATAAAATATCTAGAATATAAGCTATAAATATGACATCTTTTAGATATGTCAGATCTACGATTTTTGTCCGCAGCAATCGCCTAGCCAATCAGATCGTTGGTCTATTAATAAGTATAGGAGTAAATATTTGACAACTCCTATCTTGGCAACCAGAGGTCGTACAGGGACGTACTATAGCTATTCGAACCGTCTCATCGCGCTGAGTCGAATGGTGGTTGTTTTATCGAATTTGGATCACTGGTTCAAACGTTATGTCCGTTTTTGTGATATTTTACAGGTTAACAATATATTGAGAGGTTTCGTTTTTTGAAATTATCTTTTGTTAGTGATTTCCATAATTCCAACAGAGGATCGATGAAGGCCAACAATGGTTTTGGTGGAAGTGTTGGAGGTATCAGTTTTGGTTCTTTTTGCGGTTAAAACCTGATAGGACCCCGGACATGTAGTACAGAGGTCATATGTTACACATTTTAGTAAAAACCCCAAAATTTGAAAAGCAAAAAATCAGTTTTTGGCAATTATCTTGGCATCCAGTGGTCCAATTTGAAAGAACTTTTTTTTAAAATGAAGCTCTCAGTGAGGCGCATCTAACAAAAAAAAATTTTATTCAATTCTGATTACTGGATCAAAAGTTATTTAAATAAATAGATTTTGTCATTTTTAGCAAATTAGGTCATAATTGGCCAAAACCAGTTATAACCTATATGAGAGATGTCTGGGGTCCTAACCTGATATTTAGTGCTTCGTATATAACCGATATTTTTCCATGAATTATCCGCTTACTATCTACTTGGAGGCTGTATGCCCTATCCCTTAGAAGAAAGTAGCAATGTTCTTCTGATAGTGATCTATCCTTCAGAGTACAGCCTGTGCAAGGCTCAAGTTTGTTATTTGCAGTAATTATATAATGTTTTGCTTTAGAATACTGTTGGGAAGAGCTAGTTAGTTTTGCGAATTTTTTGTCTTTTGTTATTATCCAGTCTTTCTTCTTTTGCGAGTCCATGGTGTTAGAATAAAGGGATTCGGAGTGATTAGTGTGGTTGTAGGATTTGCATTTTACTCAAGATCTCTTGCATTGTATGTAGCCAATTTGGAGGACATCCTCTCAGAATTTTTGAATATTGTAATGGATTTCCGTTCAGGATAGGAAGTTATTGTTCTTTAGGTCTAGCAGCTGTTTAGCGCAATAAATACCATGTTAATACATTTTCTCTTTTAAAATGTACCTTTTGGGATGGTCTATTATGAATTGGTCAATTGTGGTACTCTTTAGTCGTTTGGTAGGTGTTGGCCAATGATTAAGTGGTTTTTCCCAGATGATTCCCAAGGATAAACCGGTGATAATCGACTGTGCTGTGTGTGAGATTTTGTCTATGAGGGAATAGTGGTGAGTAGCGTAAAATAGATTTCTCAGTATTTGCCACTTTCTGTAATTGTTGTATCCGCATTTTCAGGAAGAATTTATCGAAATCTTTATAATTTAGGTTTTTTGACAGGAGTGACGCAAGTGCATTGTTGTGGACTTGTAGTAGGTTATCCAGACCATAAATCTCCGGATTGTACAAGAAAGAATTTGGGATTCCTCTTGCGGGTCCTCCTTTTTGTTTAACTATGCTAATACATATTCTATTAATTTTCTTTATCTGAGATGGTTTCAGATATACAGAATGTAGCCTATATTGCAGTCGAGGGAAGATCACTCTATTGATAATGTAGATCACCTGTTTTTCCGTTATTTTTGCTAGTCAAAGCTTTTTTTAGGTTTGTTTGCACTTCCGCAAGTACTAGATGCTGAATTAGATGTAGTGAGTTCCCGCTGTAAACTATGCCCCAAGGTATCTTATCGGTATATCCTTTTTTGAGGCGTAAATAATTGTGTTGTCAAATTCAATCATGGGGGTTGTTTCTTTTTTAATATTCGTGATAAGATATGACTTTGATGGGTTCACCCTTATGTTATTATATTTATAAAATGAGGTAGCGACTAAGATAATGTTAGATAGTGTAGTTTTGTCATGTGCAAGCCATAGCGAGTCATCCATGTATACCATTACCGGCATACATATCTGACGTGGTGGGTTAGTAGGTATGCTTCCTGTATAACCCTGGAAGGAGTGTTGGATTCATGAGATCAAGGGGTTGTAGTATATTTTCCAGAGGAGAGGAGAGAGAGTCTCTCCTTGATCAATCCCATCTGCTACCTCGTAAGGTTTTGTTAAACCCAGGTCTGTGATTACTCTATTTTTTCTATTGTTTAGTAGGTATAAGAGCAAGTTGATTATTTTCTCTGGTATTTTTATCCTTTTAAGTGCTTTTTCCAGAGTGGGGATATGCACAGTATCAAATGCTTTCACATGTCCAGGGCAAGTGCCAGATTTCTTTGTTTTCTGTTTAGGCATCTTCTAGAATATGAGCGAGGTTTGAAAGTGGTTGAGGCGTCGATTGTTCCAGGAAGGCCGCAAAGTTCAAGGAGGAGAGAACTTCATAACGCATTACTGGGGTCATTATTCTAATGTTGATAATTTTTGTCAATAATTTCCATGTTTGGTCAATTAATGTAATGGGTCTTGTGTGATTCAAATCGTAGTTATAGTGATCTTTTTTTGGGATTAACCATAAATTAGAATGTAACAATTGATCAGGTACCATCTCAATTTGTAGGCAGGTATTGAGTATTTTTAATAAAAAATGTAGCGCATTTTCTAGAAGGTGTTTTAATATTTCATTAGAAATTGCTAGTGGGCCGGGGCTTTATTAATCAGGGAATGTTCAATTGTCTCTTTCAATTCCTGTAAAGTTATATCCTGTATCAAACTAGCGTAAATCAATAGTAGGATGTTTCTTAGGGGAAGGTATTCTTTCTCCCATTTGTCTCCAAGGCTTGAGTCGCCTGAGTTAAGTCTTGTCCAAGTTTTTGAGTGTAGTCTAATGTGATCTAAGATTTCTTATTATCTAGTAGAATTTTATCGGAGAGAATGACTTTGTCAGTGCAAACAGGTTCCAGCTTCCTTTGGAGGATACTGTCCAACATTCTGCAAGTGTGATCTCTAAAATCTTCGTATCTTCGATTGATGTAAATGTTAATTTTCTCTGTCACTTCCTGCTGTTTTTTGCAATTTCAGCTTGTCCATATCATGTGCTTATGCACTTTTAGAGTTGAGATTATTGTATCCCTGTTGTTTGTAAAGTCTTCGATGACAATTGTCCAATTTCCAAATCAGTTAACTTGGATATCTTTTCAAGGAGTTTGTTTATTTTTTCTAATGTCTCAGGGTTCCCCTTGGTTAATAAGCTTAAGGCTTTGTTCATATTTTTCAGAGCGACATGCAGTTTAGTTGCTTTTAGGGATAGGGCATGGTAGGTTCTAGGGCTAGCGAAAGTAAATAGGACTTTTCTATTAATCATAGTTTTGATTCAATTGCCCAGAAGTTCCAGGCTCTATCCAATTCATTCTTATTCGTTATCATGTCATTTAGGCTTTTTTTCTCAAAGTTTTTTCCCAATTCATCCGTGAAATCCTTTCAATCATCTACTGACATTTTGTTATAGTGATACACTTTCTGTTTTCTTTTTTTGTTTCTTTTATTTTTGTTTTTCCCTTACTTAGGGCCTGTGTGTGTCACGTCGTTGATATTATACAATGATCACTGTCTGTAATGTACGTTGTGTCTGTTAGTATTGGCTTTTCAATTTCTAGAAGCATATTTTGCAGTACCCAGATATCATCGATTTGACTTTGAGAGGATGGTTCAGTCCAAGTATGAGATGCAATACTATGGAAATCCAATAGGCTTGTTGCTCCCAACGCATCCAGGTTTTTGAAGAGTGGTGGCGGTTTGTTTCTGTACTGATTTGAATTGAAGTCACCCATTAGGAACAATTTTCAGTTTTTGCTTTTAGCTTCTCGTATCCATCTGTCTGCTTCTTTCTGTGCTTTCTCGTTTAAGGAAGAGGGTATGTAGATCATTTCTATTAATAAACTAGTTACTAAAAATTTTATATTTAATATTAAAGAAAATTTTTATTAAGTAACTAATAAATTTTTAAATAAAATTGTAGAGGAGGTTTTTCTGATTCTAACGGTGGTCGAATCATTAAAATTGGCCTAGTAGAACCGAAGATATAGTTGTTTTTATCTTTGCGACCCTATTTTACTTATTGTTTACACGTGATTTGATTGGCCAATTTGTGATGGCCCCTGCAGAATAAACCCCACCCCCGCAAAAGTTGATACTATAAAAACTTCATCAAATTTTATTCAAAATTAATAAAATTTTTATGATATGTGTAATTTTTTATTGCAAACAATTTTTACTTAGTACATAAATACAATCTATATAGTAAAAAATTAACTTTTATATGTAGCAACTTTTAAATTCGCAATAAAAATATTTTTGGTCACTCGTTTATTAATAGAAATGATCTACATACCCTCTACCCTTAAGGTTGGGTGGTTGGAAGGAAGGTATATGGATATGACTCTAGTTTTGTTATTGTCTGGTAAAAATAGATCGATCATAATTAATGTTCCAGAGACCATTTTGATGTTGTGAATATAGGGTTGTAAAGCACTACAAATCATAAGTGCGGTGCCTAAGCTGGATTCCTGTTGATTGTTTTTATATGATTCAAAGTTAGAGGTATATATACCATATAAAGGGTTAGTAAGTCCTTTAACTCGATTGGGCGTAAGCTTTGTTTCGGATAAAGCAACAATATGCATATTTGCTTCCACACAAAATTCTATCCATTCCTGTAATTGTTCTGCTCTAGAGAGACCTCTAATATTATGAGTTGTAATATTAATTCCTTCCTCAAAGGAGGTGTATTTGTGTTCCACTATAAATTCGTTTGGTTCTGTATTAGTATCGTTGGTTTTGTTGTTAGTTTGTTCAGTTCTATTAGTGACTGTTTGGTTTTCATTGTCCATTGAGGATGGGCCTGGTAACTGGCCTGGTTCAGTGTTAGATTCACTCATTGGAGACTGGATTGATGGGAGCAGTGTTGGAAATCATATGTTCACAGTGTTCACAGTGAACATAAATTTTTTTAAAAAATCAATGTTTTTATATTTTATGTTCACATAGTATGAACATAAAAAATCAAAAATTTTATATTTTATGTTCACATAGTATGAATATAAATTTTAATTTTTATAATTTCTTATTTATAATTTATTAATATAAAGATTATCTTTACCATATTTTTTACCTTTTTTGGATGATTGTGAACACAAAAAAATCTGAAAGTAGCTTATTTTTAGTTATAATCAACTTTTTGTCAATTGCTAATAGTTATTATATTATAAAGTCTAAATTCTACTATATGAACATATTTATTTTTGATGTGAACATTATAAAAAAAATTATGTTCACAAAAATCATAAAATTTTTTTTGAATTTCTAACACTGGATGGGAGCATCGGCGTTCGGCTTCCAGACTTCTCTGACTTTTTCTTTTTCTTTGAGTTTGTTTTTCGGTTTCCGAAATAAGTCAAATCTAGGCTGAGCCAAATCTTCAAATTGATCAAAGAGGAAAGATGATATGTTATTGATAAGGAAATGTTCTCTCAATTTTTCAATTGTAGCATTGATATTATCATGTTTTTTAATTGGTAACACTATGTCTGTTACGTTTTTCTTTTGTAAGTAAGTTTTAAGATCATCAAGGTTTAGAGGTATTTGAGGAGTTTGATCCTCCGTTTGTTCTGTTGTTTTTATATTGATCCAGGATTCGGGTATCTTGTGAAAGTAGTAGTACTGTCTTAGGTCTTGCACTGCTATGGAAAGCTGCTTCCGTGTAGTTATTGGAGTAGTCAGGTTCACTTTCGCTACCTCAGCTGGCACTGTTGGCAGAGTCAGTAATCTTGTGTAGCTAAAGTTCACATAAGTCAAAGGGAGAGGTGTTGGTATTTGTAATATCTCGGAATTGGTTTGAAGAATTCATCCACAGCTTCGGTCGTGGTCATTGGAAAAGAGAAATCCTTTCATCTTAATTCTGCAGGATTATTTGGTAGACGTTTTCAAGGCAGAAGATAATCATTCGGAAGTCATTTAAAGTTGTAGTCAACCTGCAAAAGCCGGATATACTCTTTAAAGTCTTCTCATCTACAGGTAGAAAGGGAAATTTTTCCCTCAACCTG
This sequence comes from Gigaspora rosea, assembly GCA_003550325.1. Classification (NCBI taxonomy): domain Eukaryota; kingdom Fungi; phylum Glomeromycota; class Glomeromycetes; order Diversisporales; family Gigasporaceae; genus Gigaspora; species Gigaspora rosea. The sequence goes on from QKWP01001540.1 coordinate 126,152, forward strand.
GGGTTAAATTCTGAGGAGTTAAAGGTAATAGCGGTTTGGATGGAGATAAATCAAAATAGGTATCCGGAATTCTATTAAAGATGTAATATTTTTGTAATGTGGCTCTATATATTGGTAGATCCTTCAATTCCTCTCTGTCATGGATTGGATAGGATTTCTGCACCATCTCGTTCAGCTAGTAGGGCAAAAAGGGGAGTTCTGGGACACTTTTTCGGTACCCTGGGTACTAAAATAGTCATCTTACCTTTTTCACATCTCTGTAAACCTATATTCTATATCAACTCTTTAGTACCTATATAAAAACCTGGGTACCAAAAATTATATAGCTAGAACTCACTATTTTTATATTTTATAATCAAATCAGATGACGACAAAAAATTAATCCTATCGTCATACCTGATATCATATACTATTCATCTATATATAAATCAAGGTACCAAAAATTAAGTATCTATTTTTCTTTTATAATACTTTTGATAATGTTTGCTAACATAATAGCTTCTAATATGGTCAGGACATCTACCACTTTTAGACCGAGTAGGTTTACCACAATCAGTACAAGGATAACGCCTAATAGCATTTTTATGA
>QKWP01001541.1:4611-52850 GCA_003550325.1 Gigaspora rosea
ATGGGTTATAATTATTTAATAAATTATAGAACTTTTATAGTAACACAAATCTATTCCGATCACAGGATCCTGTGATTGGATTTTAACAATTTTGGTCTCTCTAGAATCCTCTCGTTGAGAGGATCATTTTGGTAGTTGAATCATCAAATTTGGTTCAGTAGATCAAAAGTTATTTACTATTAAATGTTATATTTAACTTTTTAATAATTGTAAAATCTGATTGGCTAATTGGGGTATCAGGTGTGGGTGGGTGGGGGTAAGCTCATAGTAAACAAAAATCAGCTAATTTCTGGAAGCTCCCTTATTAACATAAAACCCAGGTCTGGGTTAAGGTTTTTCTATTTTATTCTAAACAACTTTATTTAATAGCACTTTTGAAGTTTATTTAGTAAAATGTAGACTTTTATAACTTAAGGTAAAAAGGTAATTTGACGAATAGGGTAATTTGACGAATTTGAATATCATATGATCTAATAATTAGAATCGAATAATTATATGCCATTCGATTCATCTCAATAAGATGAATCAAATGGTACAAGATTCACCTGATTCTGGCCACTGGATCACAAGATATCATCGATTATTTGCCAAATTTACGCTTCATCAAAATCCTCTTTAAGGATCTTTTTTGTGTAATATATAATTGATGGTATATCATAACTTAGTGATCAGAATCAGATAATTTTTATACCATTCAATTCGTATCAATCAAAATGAATCGAATGGTATAAAAATCATCTGATTCTGATTACTAGATCACATGAGATATCATTAATTCGTCAAATTACTCCTATCTCTTTAAATTTAATCTTTTGATAAGATGTATAATCCCATTTAATGTTACTTTAAAAAAGATGTTATATTACAGATTTTTAAATAATTTTTAGATAAAATAATTATAAATCATATATTAAGTTTAATACAAAAAATAAATTTTTTATTTTTTTTTGGTTTCAAAGTGTCCGTTTTCAGAACTGGAAATTTTTATTCAAGATATTAGGGCCATTAGTATCCCACTTAAGGGGATACTGACATTTGTTATAAAGATGAGGATACATCTAGCCACACGTACAATTTTGGTGTTTATTTAAGTGGTCTGTCCTAAGGTTCCACACTAGCTGCCATACTTGCAACTCAACTACGAGAATTGCTTATTTAAACCCTCTGGTCCCTGTTCCGCCTGCTAACCCATCTTGTATCACCAGCACAGCTACCAGCTTCTAGACCTGAAGTTCATACCAGATACTAATCACCACACTTAGGACTAGTTTATTCAAAAAATAAAATATTTTTTAATATTAAAATAAGTTTTTATATTAGTTATTTTAACTTTGTCAAATTACTCCTTTTTACCTTATATAGCAACTGCTAGCAATTTTTCTATAAATTTTTAAAAATAAAGAAATAGCTTATTTTTAGAATAGCTTATTTTTGAAAGTTTATAGTATTAGCTAATTTATAAACTAATTCAAAATTCAAGTTTAGCTAGAGTCTAAAAGCTTCAATAACCAAAAATATAACCAATAATTAAATACAAAGCTCTATAAAAATACACGTAAAATACAAGCTAAATTGAAAATTCCTAAATAAAATAATATAATTATATTATTTTTGCTTAGTTTAGGTTATTTCTATTATCTAATATATACAAAATATAAAATATACATAGTAGAGTTATGTACAAAATATAAAATATAAATAATTTTAATAATAACAAATAATATATATAGCTTAAGGTATATATAGGGTTTCTTAAACTCAAATCAAATCAAATATTAAGCATATTTGAATTTGATCAAATCAAATAAGCCTTGATTTGAATTTAATTTGAATTAAAAATTCTGTATTTGGGTTTGATTTGATTTTGAAATTTTTTAAAATTTTACTTATAAATTTTTAAATCAAATTAAATATTTCAAATATTTGATCAAAACAAATTGAATTTTTATCAATTTGAATTTAATTTGAATTAATGAGAACAAATATTTAATAAAATAAAATCAAATCAAATTGTGAAATCCTAAGTATTTATAATTTATAAAATATGCATATTTCAAGTGACATATATATGATTTTGAATAAGCAACTATTGAATACTATAAAAGTCTAGTAAATATATATATAATTATTAAACCACTATTAAAGTATTATTAAAGTATTGCTAAAATACTATTAAAGTACAATTAAAATAGATTTGCTTGTATTTAAATAAAAATTTGTTTATGTTGTATTTAAGTAAAATCCGTTGTCTATAGTATGAAATATTAAGAAATAAGCAATTTGTACACTAGTGTATAAGCACGAGTACATATGATAACTCAAAATTTTGCTTATAAACCCACCTTTTGGGCTCTAACAAAAAAATATTCTTTGCAAAATTTTATTACAAACTACTGTATAACTTCTTCCAATCCCAAGACCAACTCTTACCATAACCTTAAATTGGGTTTAGTTTTGATCTATAATTTATATATTATACAAATCAATTAATTAATATCCCTGCTTTATACACTAGTATACAATAAGAAATTTTCTTTTTATTATTACAAACTATATTAAAGTTTAAATTTCTATTTAATTCTTTAAAATCTACTTTATTATAATTTAACTAAAACTAATTCGAGAAACTAAAAAAATAACCCCAAAATTTATATTTAGAGTGGTTTATCTATTTTGAATTATACAAAATTTTATTTAATATAATTTTATTACATTATTATATATTAAAACTTGTTTATATTATATAACAAATTCATTCTTCAATAGTATTTTACATAATACAGCAAAAAGAATTTAGTGCTATAATATAAATAAAATTCATCAAAATCTTGTGCTATTTCTTTGATTCATAAAATAATTTATTTTATGTGTGTTTGTGTAACAGATTAAAAACTACAAATCCATCTTTTTTAATTTGCTGAATAAATTTATATTATTAATAATAATAAATTATTTATTTTTTGAATTATTCAATGATGTTTTGATATTCAAATTTATATGGCTTGTTAAGATGGCCATTTTCAACAGATTTTAAATACTATTCGAGTGCTTTGTTTGGATCTTTCATAGTTCCTATTCCAATAGAATAGCAGTGTCCAAGATTATGTTGTCCACATGAATTACCACTCTCAGCAGATTTTAAAAACCACTTAAATGCCTTCTTTTCATCTTTAGTAGTACCTATACCATTTTGATAACACCATCCAAGATTATTTTGACTATTTGAATTATTATTTTTAGCAGATTTCAAATACCATTCGAATGCCTTTTTTTCATTCTTATCTATACCCTTCCCATTTCTGTAACACCAACCGAGTTTACATTGACCATCAGAATTGCCAGTTTTAGCGGCTCTCAAATACCGTTCAAATGCTTTTTTCTCATCTTTTTGTGTACTGATGCCATTCATGTAGCAGAATCCAAGATTGTATTGACCATTGGAATATCCACCTTCAGCAGATTTTGAATACTATTCAATCGCCTTTTCTTCATCTTTAACCGTGCCTATACCATTTCTGTAGCAGAAACCGAGATTATTCTGTTCACGAGAATTGCCACTTTTAGCAAATTTTAAATACCATAAAAAAGCCTTTTTTCATCTTTGCCTACGCCTATTCCATGCTCAAAACAAATTCCAAGATTGTTTTGCCCATCAGAATTGCCACCTTCAGCAGATTTTAAATACCACATAAATGTTTCCTTCTTATTTTTGATAGTGCCTATACCTTTGTTATAGCATGAAGCAAGATTATTTTGTCCATTTGAATTGCCACCTTCAGCAGATTTCAAATACCATTCAAATGCCAAATTTTCATTTATAATTGTACCTTTACCATCTTTATAACAAGTTGCAAGGTTATTTTGTCCATCGGAATTACCATTTTCGGCGGACTTCAAATACCATTCAAATGCTTTTTTTCGATTCTTGACCGTACCTACGCCATGCTCATAGTATAGTCCAACATTACATTGTTCAACGGAATCGCTATTTTCAGCAGATTTTAAACACAATTTAAATTCCTCCGTTTCATTAGTAGTAGCATTTGTACTAAAAGCTTTGTTCAATAGTTGCTGAAACATGTCTAATGTATAATTAAACAGTAGTTTAAAAAAAATATGCTCCAAATATCATGTACAACTTACAGTATGGTAATTTAAGAATATCATTTATAATAATCAACACAATAACATAAACTTCTCTTATATCATTAACACAAATAAAAATTGAAGTTAATAAACTACTAGTATATGGAATCGATTTGCGCAGTTATGGCTTGTTTATTCAATAAGAAAAGTTTCGTTTAAGTAATATGAAAGAGGAATAAGTATTTAAGTAATCAAACACTATTTATAATAATGTTACCAGTATCTATCATTATAAATACATCATCGTCCAAAACATTGTGCAAAAAATACCTTATATATGTTGACCTCATTAGTGGCACCCAAAAAGATTAGTCCCGGAAATTCTATTTTTGACCAAATTAATAATCTGTCACATGACTGCCAGAGATGCATAAGATTTGTTTTCAGAGTCACAAGGTCGAAAGAAATCGAAGAATCTTCCCCAGGTGCGCCAACAAAATTTTTACGACACGTAAATTTTTTTGTTAGGTTAGGGTTAGGGTAAGTGCTTAGTTAGGGTTTGGATTTAGGTTGTTACATAGTAAAATCGCTCAAGGAAAACTTTTTTTTAGTTAAAAAAAGTGGTTTCTTATGCAAACTTTCGAGAAATAAGCTTTTTTTGACAAAAGAGACGTTTTGAGACGGTTGTTTTGAATTTTCCTGATCGTGGTACATTACACCAAATCATGATCTTTTATTGGCCAATAATCATGTGAGCGTAAAAATTTTGTTGGCGATACTGGGGCAAATCTTACGTTTTTGATACTCTTGCACTTACTTTTTTGATACTCCTGTATGTACCCAAAATTACGCTTACTTTTTTGATACAGATCTGCATATATACACGTGACTTGTGTTACACAAAGGCCCAGTGCATTGTTTTTGCAAAAATAATTTTTGGTTACACGCTACTAATGTCGTGTAACGTTACACAAGTCTAATTTTGCCCGGCATTAAGCTTAATGCTGGTGGGCACTATCATGATAATGCCCCGGCGGGGTTAGACATAATTCCGGCCCACCCTAACCCTAAATCTAGGAACCCTAAAAACTAATTGTTCGAAGCAACATCCAATCACAGTACATATACTAGATGCATATGTCGTGTAACCAGTATATGAACTGTGATTGGATGTTGCTTCGAACAATTAGTTTTTAGGGTTCCTAGATTTAGGGTTAGGGTGGGCCGGAATTATGTCTAACCCCGCCGGGGGCATTATCATGATAGTGCCCACCAGCATTAAGCTTAATGCCGGGCAAAATTAGACTTGTGTAACGTTACACGACATTATCGGCGTGTAACCAAAAATTTTTATTTTTGCAAAACCAATGCACTGGGCCTTTGTGTAACACAAGTCACGTGTATATATGCAGATCTGCATCAAAAAAGTAAGCGTAATTTTGGGGTACATACAGGAGTATCAAAAAAGTAAGTGCAGGAGTATCAAAAACGTAAGATTTGCGATACTGGGGTAGTTAAATCGAAGATCACAAATCATATGATCGCAGTTACTGAGTTATGTAAATTATTATAATTTAACAGTTTTCAAATAACGAGATGTAACAGAAATTTACATACCGATACTTTCAGAATAAAAAGATATTTTATTGAGAATATGCCTTTTGGCAATAATAGTATATTTTGTAGTCAAGTTAACAATGGTAGGTTATTGGATAATACCACTGAATTACAGGACGAAATGTAAGTTTTGAAATTTCTGGCAAGGAAAAAACTTCCAATTAATGTTTATAAAATACGACTCATTGATATAGTAACTATATAGAATGGATTGCATAATTATATAATACAAGATTACGACATTAAGAATATTGTGATATTATATATAACAGCTTTGTTAATAGGTTGCAGAATTATGACAAAGTTGTTTTTACAGCAAAATCGCAGTATTGGAATTGTAGATCATTATTTGCGTTTTTATTATGGCACCCGCGAATGTTTGAATAATAAAATTAAAAGATACAGCTTTTGCCGTAGTGCCGATCTAAACTGATGTTTTTTTTTAAAAAAAAATTGTCAAGTGTAATGTCAAAAAATGATTTAATTAAGGGATTGCACAAAATTTTATGACGATCTATATGCTTTATGAAAAAAGATAGTTTCCACTTCTAAGCTAATATTTGTATATTATCTTAATTTATTATAAATAAAAAATTTTTGTTATTTCATATTTTTATAATATCTATCTTTTTCTTTTACGGCAAAAACCTTTGAAGTATCTTATTTTGAAAATGGCGTTTTGAGACTATCGACGAAATCAAACTCGAAATTTTATTGGTTGACATTCACGTTATTATCTACATAAACTTAATGCTAAGATTCTTTTGCATTACAGCATAAGCCAAATATAATGGCTATACATTTAACATTTAATTATTCTCATCTATCTATTTATCGAATTGTCATAAACAATTTAAAAGATCTAAACTGAATTCGCTTTCAAGACACGTTCGAACCCAGTCATTTCTTAGAAGCTTTACAAATTTTAATACAGTATATATAGTCTCTTGATAATGGCTAAAATATTTAAATTTCATTTAGAAAATGTAAAGAGGCTAATTTTCGCTTTATTCTTATTTTCTAACTAGATATTATTTTAAGGATTGATTATAAAATATTGATCACAGTTCCGGGATAAAATGCGATTTTGATTTTGATTTTAACTATATAAACTAATTAGTTTGCTACTACTATTTACATTTATGTCTAAGTTTCTGATATGCTTAGGTATTTTTAGTTCCGTTAAAATTTGAGAGTTCTTCTGCTAACTGTTTTTCTGAATCTTTTTCTACCAATGTTTTATCAGGTTCATATAACATTGTGAAGCTTCGTTGTTAATGGACGGTTGTACAGCATTGTTGACTTATAATTGTATTATATATATTGTCTGCTTCGCATTCAATAGGACCATATGTAAAAATGTGCATTTAGGGAGGTAAGCGTAATAGGGCCCAAGCGATGACATGGGCTTTTCATAAGAAAGGAGGTTGCGTTTAGAGGATCTGACTGTATATTAAATCCTTATCCGCATAATTGATCGATTCAAGGATTACACAAACAAATATATCGAGATTAAGTTATGAATACAGGAATATACTTGTAACACTAGTACAGAATATAAAAACGCATACATAAATCATATTGTGTTCGTCAATATTTCTTTGTTCATTAACAAAAAATCCGAATTGATTTTAACCTACAGCAATGGGAGATTTAGATTTAAAAACTTCATATAATGATATTGTTTTGCCGACTGCATGGGATATTAAAGACAAATCACCATTTATTGACATAGATTCAAGTGGACTTAAAGTGAATTATACTGGTAATATGAAAATGAGAAATCTGCAGAAACATTTTTAATGTGCTACTGTAATCATTGGCATTTAAAGAACATCATTATAGTCTTTTAATTTATTAAAAAAAACCCCTTTTAATTAAAGATCCTGATGACTATAAAGCTGCTGTCGTTTGAGCAAATCATCCAGTCCCTTCAGAGTGTGGGATATTTTACTTTGAAATTAAAATTATAAACAAAGGAAAAAATGGGATCATTAATAATTATTTTATAAACATCACCTTTATTATGATTTTTTATAATCTTTTAATTCCATTTTCTTAATAGAATGATTGGAATCAGATATTGTACAAAGCAAAGCGATAAAAAAATAGACGATTCAAATTATATAAATAATATGCTCATGCTTGGTAATAGCAACGTTTTACTTTATTTTCTTATTATTATAGATTAACGTCTATATCATATCTTTAGGACAGGAAAACAAGGAAAATGAATCATGGGAGTGTGGTTTTCATGGTGACGATGGATATTCTTTTTGTTCAGGAAGTGGAACGCCATATGATTTATCATATGATGAAAATATTCCTGGATATACTACCGGTGATATAATTGGATGCTATCTAAATTTTAGAAATAAGATAGTATTTTATACTAAAAATGGAATTAATTTAGGTAACCAACATCTATAATTAAAAGTTTTATTTTTTTAAATAAATAGACAGAAATTCAATAATTATAAATTATTTTAAGGAATTGCATACCATTTACTCAGCAATTTCAAAGGCATTCTATATCCTTGTGTTGGGTTTAGATCACAAGGCGGGTCAGTAAAAGTGAACTTTGGTGATGAAAATTTTAAATATTCTGGTAAATTTATTCAAAGAGTTTAATGTTTTTGGTTTATTTTAAAATTTAATCTTGTCTATATATTTTGTTAATTAACAGCAATGACTAATGAAGATATTAATAAAAAATCAAAGAATGCATTAATATTAGAATACCAAGGAAAGGTTTATTTTATTATAGGTGAATATGAAAATATGCTTGTTAGCTTAATTGATGATTTAACAAAATCACTAGAAAAAGATTCAAATAATGCATTCGAATTAAGCTATCAAGGCAAATTATATTTTATTATGGGCAAATATGATGAAGCATTTGAAGATTTAACTAGATTGCTAGAAATTGAACCAGATAATACAATAGCTTTAAGATATAAAAGTGAAATTAATTATATGATGAAAAGGTATAATGAATCAATCACTGACTTGGTGAAGTTATTAAGAATTAAACCAAATGATATATGGACAAAAAAGGTTTATAAATTAGTTGATAAGTTGTAAGTATAATGTTCATTTGTAAATTTTAGTACTATAGAAGCTTTAAAAAAACTTAAACGTAAATAATAATTTGATTACTACTTATAGTCTGTATGTAATTAACATGACTTTAAATTATTTGTATTACTACAATAGTCTGTAAGAATTTTTGCAGTAAATCACTATAGAAATCACATTCATTCCAATACAAAATTAACATAATCATATCTAAATCACTTGTATCACCACAATAGTTAGTAAGTACAGTAAAACAGAATTTTTTATAGTAATCACTATAGAAATCACTTTCATTCCAATACAAAACTAACATAACCATATCTAAATCACTTGTATCACTATAGTGCGTAAGTTTTACAGTAAATTAATATAAAAATTATATTTATTCCAATACAAAACTAATATAACCATATCTAAATTACTTGTATCACTATAGTAAGTAAGTACAGCAAACCAGAATTTTTTACAGTAAATCAATATAGAAATCATATTTATTCCAATATAAAACTAATATAACTATATTTAAATTACTTGTATCACTATAGTGAGTAAGTATACTAAACCAGAATTTTTTACAGTATATCAATATAGGAATCACATTCATTCCAATACAATACTAATATAATCATATCTAAATTACTTGTATTACTATAGCTCGTAAGTACAGTCAGAATTTTTTATAGTAAATCATATAGAAATTATATTTATTCCAATAACAAAACTAACATAACCATATCTAAATCACTTGTATTACTATAGCCCGTAAGTATAGTAAACCAAAGTTTTTTACAGTAAATTAATATAGAAATCATAACATAACTATATCTAATTCACTTGTATTGCTATAGCGAGTAAGTATAGCAAACCAGAATTTTTTATAGTAAATCAATATAGAAATCATGTTTATTTCAATACAAAACTAACATAACTATATCTAAATCACTTGTATTACCACGATAGTCGGTAAAAATTTTTTGTAGTAAATCAATATAAAAATTATGTTCAATTCAATATATAACTAATATAACCATATCTAAATCACTTGTATTACTACAATAGTCTGTAAGAATTTTTTATAGTAAATTAATAGAAATCATATTTATTCAAATACAAAACTAATATAACTATATCTAAATTACTTGTATCACTATAGCTTGTAAGTACAGTAAACCAAAATTTTTTATAGTAAATCAATATAGAAACTATGTTTTTTCTAATACAAAATAATATAATTATATCTAAATCACTTGTATTACTACAATAGTTAGTAAGAATTTTTTACAGTAAATCAATATAGAAATCGTTCATTTCTATACAAAACTAATATAACTATATCTAAATTACTTGTATCACTATAGTGAGTAAGTACAGTAAACCAGAATATTTATAGTAAATCAATATAGAAATTATATTTATTCCAATACAAAACTAATATAACCATATCTAAATCACTTGTATTACTATAGCAAGTAAGTATAGTAAACCAGAATTTTTATTTTAAATCAATATAGAAATCATATTCATTCTAATACAAAACTAATATAATATCTAAATCACTTGTATCATCACAATAGTCGGTAAGAATTTTTATAGTGAATCAATATAGAAATCACATTTATTCTAATACAAAACTAACATAATATATCTAAATTACTTGTATTACTATAGCTCGTAAGTACAGTAAACCAGAATTTTTTATAGTAAATCAATATAGAAATCATATTTCATTCCAATACAAAACTAACATAACTATATTAAAATCACTTGTATTACCACAATAGTCTGTAAGAATTTTTTACAGTAAATCAATATAGAAATCATATTCATTCAATACAAAACTAACATTTAAATCATTTGTATCATTATAGTGAGTAAGTACAGTAAACCAGAAATTTTTTACAGAAAATCAATATAGAAATCATATTTAAAACTAATATAACTATATCTAAATCACTTGTATTGCTATAGTGAGTAAGTATAGTAAACCAGAATTTTTTACAGTAAATCAATATAGAAATCATATTTATTCTAATACAAAACTAAATATAAACATATCTAAATCACTTGTATTACCACAATAGTCGGTAAGAATTTTTTACAGTAAATCAATATATAAATTATGTTCATTCCAATACAAAACTAATATAAGCATATCTAAATTACTTGTATCACAATAGTTGGTAAGTATAGTAAACCAGAATTTTTTATAGTAAATCAATATAGAAATCATGTTTAAAACTAATATAACTATATTCAAATTACTTGTATTACTATAGTGAGTAAGTATAGTAAACCATAATTTTTTACAGTAAATCAATATAGAAATCATATTTATTCCAATACAAAACTAATATAACTATATCTAAATCACTTGTATTACTATAGCAAGTAAGTATAGTAAACCAGAATTTTTATTTTAAATCAATATAGAAATCATATTCATTTTAATACAAAACTAATATAATATCTAAATCACTTGTATCATCACAATAGTGGTAAGAATTTTTATAGTGAATCAATATAGAAATCACATTTATTCTAATACAAAACTAACATAATATATCTAAATTACTTGTATTACTATAGCTCGTAAGTACAGTAAACCAGAATTTTTTATAGTAAATCAATATAGAAATCATATTTCATTCCAATACAAAACTAACATAACTATATTAAAATCACTTGTATTACCACAATAGTCTGTAAGAATTTTTTACAGTAAATCAATATAGAAATCATATTCATTCAATACAAAACTAACATTTAAATCATTTGTATTATTATAGTGAGTAAGTACAGTAAACCAGAAATTTTTTACAGAAAATCAATATAGAAATCATATTTAAAACTAATATAACTATATCTAAATCACTTGTATTGCTATAGTGAGTAAGTATAGTAAACCAGAATTTTTTACAGTAAATCAATATAGAAATCATATTTATTCTAATACAAAACTAAATATAAACATATCTAAATCACTTGTATTACCACAATAGTCGGTAAGAATTTTTTACAGTAAATCAATATATAAATTATGTTCATTCCAATACAAAACTAATATAAGCATATCTAAATTACTTGTATCACAATAGTTGGTAAGTATAGTAAACCAGAATTTTTTATAGTAAATCAATATAGAAATCATGTTTAAAACTAATATAACTATATTCAAATTACTTGTATTACTATAGTGAGTAAGTATAGTAAACCATAATTTTTTACAGTAAATCAATATAGAAATCATATTTATTCCAATACAAAACTAATATAACCATATCTAAATCACTTGTATTACTATAGCAAGTAAGTATAGTAAACCAGAATTTTTATTTTAAATCAATATAGAAATCATATTCATTCTAATACAAAACTAATATAATATCTAAATCACTTGTATCATCACAATAGTCGGTAAGAATTTTTATAGTGAATCAATATAGAAATCACATTTATTCTAATACAAAACTAACATAATATATCTAAATTACTTGTATTACTATAGCTCGTAAGTACAGTAAACCAGAATTTTTTATAGTAAATCAATATAGAAATCATATTTCATTCCAATACAAAACTAACATAACTATATTAAAATCACTTGTATTACCACAATAATCTGTAAGAATTTTTTACAGTAAATCAATATAGAAATCATATTCATTCAATACAAAACTAACATTTAAATCATTTGTATTATTATAGTGAGTAAGTACAGTAAACCAGAAATTTTTTACAGAAAATCAATATAGAAATCATATTTAAAACTAATATAACTATATCTAAATCACTTGTATTGCTATAGTGAGTAAGTATAGTAAACCAGAATTTTTTACAGTAAATCAATATAGAAATCATATTTATTCTAATACAAAACTAAATATAAACATATCTAAATCACTTGTATTACCACAATAGTCGGTAAGAATTTTTTACAGTAAATCAATATATAAATTATGTTCATTCCAATACAAAACTAATATAAGCATATCTAAATTACTTGTATCACAATAGTTGGTAAGTATAGTAAACCAGAATTTTTTATAGTAAATCAATATAGAAATCATGTTTAAAACTAATATAACTATATTCAAATTACTTGTATTACTATAGTGAGTAAATATAGTAAACCATAATTTTTTACAGTAAATCAATATAGAAATCATATTTATTCCAATACAAAACTAATATAACCATATCTAAATCACTTGTATTACTATAGCAAGTAAGTATAGTAAACCAGAATTTTTATTTTAAATCAATATAGAAATCATATTCATTCCAATACAAAACTAATATAACTATATCTAAATCACTTGTATTACTATAGCTCGTAAGTACAGTAAACCAAAATTTTTTATAGTAAATTAATATAGGAATCATGTTCATTTCAACAAAACTAACATAATCATATCTAAATCAATTATATTACCACAATAGTCTGTAAGAATTTTTTATAGTAAATCATTATAGAAATTATGTTTATTGCAATACAAAACTAATATAACTATATTTAAATCACTTGTATTACTATAGTGAGTAAGTATAGTAAACCAAAATTTTTTACAAAAATCGATATATAAATCATATTTATTCCAATACAAAACTAACATAACCATATCTAAATTACTTATATTACTATACTAGTTGGTAAAAATTTTTTACAGTAAATCAATATAGAAATTATATTTATTTCAATATGAAACTAACATAACTATATCTAAATTACTTGTATTACTACAATAGTTAGTAAGTATAGTAAACCAAAATTTTTTCAATAAATTACTATAGAAATCACGTTCAATATAAAACTAACATAACCATATCTAAATCACTTGTATTACTATAGCAAGTAAGTGCAATAAATACTACTATAAAAGAGTGAAATCTACAATAGAGATAGCTTACATTGTTAATGCAGATCTTAGTTATAGTTAGTGATAGGTAGTTATTATTTTAAAGGGATGTTTAAAGCAGAGCAAGATTTTATAATATATATTTTACCAAATTACTTTAGGATTACGATCATTATAGATTAAGGCTAGATAGATTTTTAGATTGTTATTTGTTATATATAAGTAAAGTTGCTTTTCAATATTTTTAATTAATCTATCAATAGGTTTAAACTACTATTTTTTGCATTTTTAGGTTTTCACTTTCTTTTTTGTTTTGCTTCACCAAAGAACATTAGATAGTAATCTGCATTAATAATGTATCTACTTTCATATACAAACCCTAATCAGATGATTGTAATTATATTTTGATTTATAAAATAAAAAAGGTTATTGTTTACTTTTTAATTTCGCCCCCAAGTTTTGATTAGGCATTTGTAAATGCAGCTCCTGGTTGGACAAAATAGGCTATACCACTCTTTGTCTACCAATCAAATTTAATATTAGATTAATACAAAATTTCAAAGTTTTCAAAAATCACTAGTAACTTAAATTTTACTTACAAAACCACACTTTTGTGTTTTAGCAAAAAAAAATTCTTACAAAATTTTAGTATAGTATAAATACTATTAGCTTTTTATATGGCTTTATTATTTAATTGACTAAAAGCGGGATTTTTTTTTGTCTATTGGAAACTAGGGGGAGAAATGAGTAAATTTCACTTGGTAGACAATAACAAACTTTTTTATAGCAAATCAAAAATATTGATAGTTGTAGCTTTTAATTATTATTATATTTATTATTTTTTAATATTAAGGTTTAAAAAAGAATTTTGTAATTGGACAAGTAACAATCACAATATTGATCAATTAATTCAACAAACACAATTTAATGCATTGACGTTTAATGATATCATTGAATGGATACCCTTTAGCAAATTCACAAATATAAAGTATCTTGCTAAAGGAGGCTATGGCACTGTTTTTAAGGCAGTATGGATTAATGAATATATTGATGGATATGAAAATGATAAATGGTCTAGAAGTGGGAAAATAGAAGTTTGTTTAAAGTGCTTTGATAATTCTAAAGATATAAAACAAGAATTTTTAGAAGAAGTAAGCATTATAATTTATTAGTATTAAAGTATAGCAATTTTATTTATTCTAATCAATATTTTAGATTAAAAATCAACATAACCATAGGGGCAATTCTGCAATTGCAATTTATGGAATAACCAAGAACCCAAAAAATGGTAGCTATATGATAGTTATGAAGTATGCAAAACAGGGAAGTCTTAGAATATTGTTAAATAGTAAATATAGTGAATTAGATTGGGCTTCTAAAGTAGCTAACTTATATTATATAGCTAGTGGGCTTAATACAATTCACAAAGCCAAATTAGTACATAAAAATTTTCATTCTGGAAATATAGTTAATAAAAATAAGTATATTTCTTATATTACTGATTATGGCTTATGTAAGCCAGTGTCACAAGACTCAAGTTCTAAAGCACTTTTTGGTGTACTTCCTTATATTGCTCCAGAGGTATTATATGCACATGGAAAGGAATACACAAAAAAATCGGATATTTATTCTTTTGGAATAATTATGTCAGAAGTTTTTACTAGATATCCTCCATATCATGATATTCCACATGACAAAGATCTAGCAACACATATATGTCTAGGTTACAGACCTAAAATTAGATGTGAAGTTCCTTAATTACTTTTGGATCTAATGAATAAATGTTTAGATGCAGATTCTCAAAGCCGACCAACTGCTGAAGAATTAGCTAATACTCTAGATCAATTTTTTGATGATTTGAAATATGAAACAACTGAATTATCTAAGAAAGTCAAGGATTTAGACAAAAATTTTTTATCATATGATCAAGTCAAATCAACACAATTCAAATATCAAACACACCCACAAGCTATTTATACAAGTAGATTTTTGAATCTTTCAAAACTCCCTAAACCAGGTAATAATACTTATATTTTTTAAAATATTAGTAATATGTTATTGTAAAAATTTCTGATCTGTTAATATAGTAAATGCAGATAATAATATTTATTTTCTCAAATTAAATTCAAACTATAGTTTTAGTATATTTATATGTATATATTTTAGGAAGTCAATCTAGTCAACCCAGTCAATGCATTAATTATATTGAAGTTTTCAATGGTAAGTTATTTAATTTACTTATAACTAACCAAATTTATTGCTTATTTTTATACTGTTATTTAGATTATTAAATCAAGTAAAAGGAAGTTATTAATTGGGAGCATTCTATTTATTATTTTCATGCTACAATAATTTAGCAATTGCTATATATTTTTAGAGAAAAGATATAACTCAATTTTTTGCTAACAATTGTTTTGTAGTCCAAGTTGACTAATTTAAATTAGGATTGGCCTGGCTTATAGTTTAGTTCTGGCTAGATGTAGATTGTTAGTTATTAAAGATTATATAATAAAAATTACTAAATTTAAACACTGTATATAAATTTATTAATAAATATTAAAATAATAAATATTAAAATTGCCTTTATTACTATTATTGGTGGCTAGGCCTGTTGTTATTTTAAATAATACATATTGGTAAAGTACTATTTGATTTAGTAGATAATGAAAATGATTTGATTAGTAACTAATAGTATATAGAGTATTGGTTAGAGTAAGTATAGTGTGGTTTAAAAAAGTTTATTTTGGATATTAAGATATACATGTACTTTAAAAGTTATGATATTAATAGAAATTTTGAATAATAATAAAAATAAGTTTCTAAGTAAGTATTATATAAAGAATTTAAATAGTAAATTGCAGATAGAGAGTAAAAAATGATGATCAATTTATAATAAATTACAGCAGGCATTGAATAGTAAATTTCTATAGTGTGTGAATGAGCTTTTCTACATATAAAAGTATTTTTTACTAAGCAAACCTTTTATAATTTCTAATGAAACTTTGCAAAACCAACTTTTCTGATTCTAATAATAGTTAAATCATTCAAATCGCATTAATATAACACAATATGAGTATTTATTGATTGTTTACTATAGAGTTTTTTATTATGATCAGAAATGTACAGCATTCACTTCTATATAAGGCAATTAGTAAACTTTCTGATTTTTACTATAAAATTTGACCCTTTAACTGCGGATTATTACTTAATTATTTGTAAAGGTAATAATTATATTTTTTAAGAAATTTGTTGTAACAGAGTTCCTCAAAAGAATGAGATAAATTGGTATCTAAAAAATAATCTAATTTTCTATAGAGTCACCATATACTCAGTTTTTATAGCTGTACAGAAGTCCAAGGTCTGCTTTGTACATTGGGTCTAACTATCATATATTTGGATCTCTATATAAATTATAAAAAGTTTTATTTGTACAGTGCACGATATCTAAAGACTAAAATAATTTCAAAAATTAATAACTCATGATACAGAAAAGATATAAAAAAAAAGGAAGCTGCTAAATTGTAGCCAAGCTAATTTGCTACAACTTAGCAGCTTTATTTTGAAAATAATTATTATATATTATTGATTTATATCACTTTAAATATGACAATTTTTATATGATATGTTAAAAAATACCAAAAACGGGGGTCGTTTAAAGCAGGGTGCAATCATGTAATATGGCGCCAATCAACTTGTTTGTTTTGATCAACTCGGATCAGCCCGACAAAGAAACAAAGAAGAAAAAAAGTGAAAAAACGCAAAAATACAAGAAATGAGCGTCAAAACCTACCTTGGGGCATTAACAAAAAATGTCGGGAAGGCAATTTTACTATAATACTATTCCTAACTCTAACCGCCGCTAACCCTTACCCTAACTTTAATTAAAAAGTCAAAATCATATAATTGCACCCTGCTTTAAACGACCCCCAAAAACGGGACAAGTCACATGTTTTGGTCTTTGTTTATTGGCTAATTTTTAAAAATTTTGTTAATTAATAAAATTTTATCTATTAAAAAAAAAAATTAACCAATCAAAATACAAGGAATCAATAAAACATCAAAATTCATTATGAATTTTTTTAAAATGGGACAAATTCATCGCGAATTAGCATTTTAGTCTTTAGCACATTTTTATATTCTATATAAATCTCACTATACTACTAAAATTATATAATAAGTAATCTATATACTCTCTACTCAACTGGAACAGCGCGCAGTCCATTATTTCTGAATCATGTGATGTAGATCATTTTTTTGCGTAATTATCACCTGAAGATCACGATTTTGTCACATACTGTATCAAAGTTTTCTTTACCGTTACAAGAAAACATTGTCAATACTTCGTTAGAAATTAATTTAGTAAATTAAATTGTTTTATCAATTTTCTATTGATGGTATCAATATATAATTTATTTGAGAAAGTTCGGTTATATAATAGTTACAAGTTTGTACAAAGACTTTTTTTAAAAGATGTTTATTGATGCTCTGACTATACTTTAATTTGCCTTTTGATTTGCCCATTCTCAACATGTATTCATTTAAGATTTCTGAATATTTCTCGATGTTTGGCTCTGATTCATATGATCTAAATATGAAATAATAAGGATTTTATAAAATTTTATATGTGAAAATTAAAAAAAAAAGCTGTAAAAATTTCATGATACAAAATTTTATATTATAAAACACGAAAATAAATTTGTGACTAGTACAGGTGACCCTCGTTAATATCAACCTATTTGAACCTGATCAAAAATATGTTGATATTGATATTAATGAAAATTTATATTAAAGTTGATATTTATGAGGGAATTTTGATATATAAAAATTTGTAAAAATTTGATTTGTGGCTTAGGTTGATATTAACATAAGTTGATATTATCGGGGGTCACCTGTATGACTATTAAAATTTTTAAATTAGGTTCGATCAAGTTTTAACAAACTGAACTAAAAATTGAAACCTAAAGGCTAAAACTAATTCATGTACCTTTGATAGTTTAACAATATGAAAAATTTAATTAAATTAAAATATTGTAACTTGTAAAGTTAAAATTTATTGTGAAATTCTTAATGAGTTGATTTATCAAGATTAAATTATTACTAAAGAATTTTGTTCTAGAAATTTCAATTTTATCCAGGAAGGTAATACTTTGATTGGCGGATACATATTAATTAATTTGTCTAATAATTTTGTTTAACGATATTATAAAATTTTTTACACCATATTAATAGAACTAAATTATATTACAGTAAAATTAATTATCATTAAGGCAACCCATTTAGCTAATATGTAACTGAACAACTAATTACAATCTTTTATTTAAACTTATTATTTATTGGTTAAATAGCCACATTAAAGGCTTAGTGATCCTTCTATAAATCATTTACGTAGTTAAATCTTATGTGTATTCCAACAAACAATATACATGTATCGGATATACTAAATTCACATAGATCTCTGTTGTGTGAAAATAAAAACTTTTATATAATATTATTATGAAAGGGTGAAATCTGCGCTGAATTTTGGTTAAATCCATAAGCAGATCATCCGAGGGTGAAATCTGCACTAACTTATAAAAAATACTATGCTAACGCAGGTTTCACCCCAATCCTAACATAAAGCGGGTTTTATACACTGGTTGAAATCAAAAATATTACCCTAATATCATCTAAAAATTGCCTATGAAGATTGCAGGCCGATATGATGCAGATTGATAGGGGATCAAAATAGGCCAATAGGCTGCTATTTAAGAAAATTTGTTGCATATCGGTTATAAGTCGGTAAAAAATACTCATATATCCGTATGAAGATTAGTGAAATTATAAAGAAGATACAAGGCAGATATTTAGATTGATATTTTGGTGATAAATTCACGATTAGATAAATCATAAGAAGATATTGTATTGGCTATTTTACAAATTTTTTCATAATTTATACGATATTGTACTGATATATTGGTTATATTTTTTAATGATTATTTAGTCTTTAACATATCTTCTTTATTCTTTAGAATAATATTTGACCGATATTTGAATAATATTTGACCGATATTTGAATAATATTTGGCCGATATTGAATAATATTTGGCCGATATTGAATAATATTTGGCCGATAATTAGCGATTTTTAATATGATTAGTTATATATTTATAAAATTCATAGTAATCGGTTCCTAAAATTTAAAGTATATTTTACCGATATTATATATCATCTTTTTATTATTAATAAAATATCGCCTTTGGTGATAGCAGACCGATAGGTTTTAGGTTTAAACCGAATATTTGAGTCTATAGTCTATCGGTCTGCTATCACCGAAGGCGATAGTTGATGATATTTGTATAATTTTGCTATTTAACTGTTTACTGATTACATTTATATACACATTGGCCGATTGGCTGATATTTA
Source organism: Gigaspora rosea (assembly GCA_003550325.1). Taxonomy (NCBI): domain Eukaryota; kingdom Fungi; phylum Glomeromycota; class Glomeromycetes; order Diversisporales; family Gigasporaceae; genus Gigaspora; species Gigaspora rosea. Next base: position 24,651 of record QKWP01001541.1, read on the forward strand.
TATTATTTTACTGATTATTTATTAAATTTTATTATATTCCGATAAAAACACTATTTTAAAATTAAAAAACACAATAACAGATAAATCTAACAAAAATCTAATTTATCGCCTTCTTTTCGATCTTTTCGCTTTCTTTTTATCATCTTTCTTTTTTTGCGACCCTTTTTTCCTTTTTTTACTTTCAACCCAACCTTCACCTTCATTGTCCTCATAATCTTCCAGTTTTCGTTTTCCTTTTTCCACTTTTTCACTAGCTTCTGCACTAACCACACTTTCACCTTCACTTTCATTTTCGTCCTCACCTCCATCCTCACCTCCATCGTCACCTCCATCGTCACCTCCATCCTCAGCTTCAACTCCTTCATCTCTAAATACTAACGCATCATCTTCTGACGGCAGTTTACTTGGTTTTTTTGCAGAGCCTCAGGCGAATTGTAATATTATTTTTGCTGGTGGTACCGGTGTTGATGTTGAGGAGGCTGCTGACGTTGATGAAGTTGGTGGTATTTTTGATATTAAGGATTCGGCTATACATGTTGGCAAAATCCCGACTTACTATAGTTTGGGATTTGTCCGTCATCCCAAATCCCAAATCCCAAATTCTAGTATAACTAATATCTCAAAAACTTTATTAATAATCTTTATTTAAACAAATTATATATATTCTTATAGTTATAAATAATATATTTACAAAATATTAAGATTATTTATTTGATTTAATCTTTTATAAATAGCAATTGTTTTTTTATTATTTGGAATTTGTCCGGGTTTTGCCAGCATGTATAGGCTTCTGCTGCTGCTATTGCTTCCGTTGATGATGATGGTTTATTTGTAGCTATTGTTGTTTCTGATGTTTTAGGTGTTTTTTCTGATGTTATAGGTGTTTTTGATAATATGGGTATTTCCGGTTTTGATAATGTGAGTGTTTTCGGTTTTGATGATGTGGGTGTTGGCGGTTTTGATGATGTGGGTGTTGCCGGTTTTGATGATGTGGGTGTTGGTGCTTTTGAGTGTGTTACTGATCTGGATGTTGCTGATTTTGGTGTTGGTGCTTTTGAGAATGCTGCTGATCTTCTAGGTTTTCTTCTTTCATATAATACAACTTTATCATCATCATCCACTCTTCCTCTTTTTATACCTGTTTCACTTGCTCGTTTTTCAGTTTCTGTCTCAGCCGTATAACTTCTCTTTCGTTTCTTGTGCCTATCCCCACCTTTCTTTTTCTTTTTTTTCGTGAATCTTCTTGCCCACTTAATAGTTCGGGATCAAAGTCAGGATCCGGGATATTATAGTTCTCATGCTTCGGTAGATAATACCCAACTTGGACAATCTGGTGGTAGTACATCTTCTCTATCAATCTTCTCGCCATAATGGCGTGGAATCATTCTATTGTTCTTAGGCTGCAGCTGTTTCACAACTGGATCGATCCTTTTATGAAATAGCTGTTTCAACTAAATAATACATATTAGGTGTATTAGGATGATACGTTATTAATTTAATTGTAACTTAGCATTACTATAATATATTTGACTTACATGAGGTCCGTGCCACCATTTTTCCATGCATATTAATTTTTTTTATTTTTTGCCCATCCCTCCCGTCCCTTTCAGTCGCTTCCTCATTTGGCACCCATTCTTCCACAGAATGATAAGCGTTTCCGCCTTGACTTGTCGTAAACCGCTCCAAATCTTCCTGTGGGTACAGACCAATGCCTTTATTTCCAGCACTCATCAAAAATGATAATGCCTTATGCCTCCTTCTTCTTTTCTAAATTATTTTATAAAAATGAATAAAAATAATAAATTAAAAAATTTATATGAAACAAAGAAAAAAAATTGTTATTACCTCATTCATCTTACTGTTTTTCCCAATGCGTGCACAATTGTATGCTTTTAGGGCTGGATCCGAGTTTATTGCTGAAGTACGCCTCTGCGTCTTGTGATATGATTTCAATATAGTTTCGATAGCACCCGAATGTTGTTTGTATCCGGGCAAATTTTTTATTATTGATGGGATTAAATTGTTCCGGATATTCTTTGTTTGCGAAGACCAATTTTTGTTAGGATCCGGTTTTTGGGCCGATAGCTTTCCGCCTTCTATCAAGATTTTAATTTCGGCCTGCAAAAAAAATAATATAAAATAAAAATTAAAAATATAAAGTAAATCTATTCATAAAAGACATGAGAAGGCAATAATATATTTACCCGAAGATGGGACGATTGCTCTCTTGTTAGTGGTCTCGGAGGACGATTACTCTCAGAACTGCTACTACTGCTACTGCTGCTGCTGCTGCTGCTGCTACTGCTGCTGCTGCTGCTGGAACGACTACTGCTTCTGCTACTGATACTTCCTCTCCTTGATCTTCCTCTCTCATCATCACTACTAGTAGTGCCTGCACTACTAGAACTAGAGCTTTCTTGGGGTTCAGGTTCTATTTGCTTCCTCTTCCCCTTGCCTTGAACAGCGGCGATTGCTCCCGCAATCGCTGCAGCGATCACCTTTGCGTCTACTAAAAATATAAAGTTAATAATTAATTGATTATTAATAAATTACTATATCGGCTTATCGAAATCTTACATTTTTGCTTCTTATGTTTGCGTGCTCTTTTCTTCGCCATCTTGCTGCTTTCAGCCTTGGGAAGTTGCTTTTCTTTTTTTCCAATTGTACATTGAAATCGAAAAAATTAATGAGAAAAAATTTTAAGGTAAAAAAAAGGTGAAAGAGGATTGATTTAGTTGCGAAAAGTAATTTTAGGATGAGATATTGAATTGAAATCGACAACGAAATTTTCTAGGAAAGATACCATCCTTTTTATAAGTTCGATAGCTATATGGTAATTATCTTCTATTATCTGTATTATCTGTCTTATGTCTCCTGATAATTAAAATTTATTAATAAAGCTGCATATAATATTAATTTACCTTTCGCTGAAAATAAATTATATTAATATCGCTATAATATCATTTAAAAATTACTTCATTAGGAAGATATACGAACGAACTTAATAATTACTCGATCTGAAGTTCTTATGTACTCGAATAAAAATAAATTAAAATATAATATTAATATCGTTATAATATCATTTAAAAAATTACTTCATTAGGAAGATATGCGAAAGAAATTATCAATAACCAAATTATCATATATTCTGCATTATTCCTTGGAATTCTTCTGTACTCGAATAGAAAATTGAACATTATATATATATTAAATTAATATCACTTAAATATCATTAAATAAATAACGATTACATTAAAATAATGTACCTTTCGCTTGGACAATACTGGACAATGCACCAATCTGATTGTCACATGATTATCAGGGTTCGGTATTGTTCTTTGATTTTCTTTCGTACTCGAGCATTATATGCATTCTAATGCACGTTCCTTTGATCTTCTTTCCGTATTCGGTTAAAATTTTAATGTTGTATGCATTATATACGTAGTATAATACTATAATATATTTAGGTAAAAGATAATTAGGAAGATATACGAACGAACTTAATAATTACTTGATCCGAGGTTCTTCCGAACTTGAATAAAAATAAATTAAAATAATATATTAATATCGCTATAATATCATTTAAAAATTACTTCATTAGGAAGATATACGAACGAACTTAATAATTACTCGATCTGAAGTTCTTATGTACTCGAATAAAAATAAATTAAAATATAATATTAATATCGTTATAATATCATTTAAAAAATTACTTCATTAGGAAGATATGCGAAAGAAATTATCAATAACCAAATTATCACATATTCTGCATTATTCCTTGGAATTCTTCTGTACTCGAATAGAAAATTGAACATTATATATATATTAAATTAATATCACTTAAATATCATTAAATAAATAACGATTACATTAAAATAATGTACCTTTCGCTTGGACAATACTGGACAATGCACCAATCTGATTGTCACATGATTATCAGGGTTCGGTATTGTTTGCATTCTAATGCATGATTATAAATGTTTAACATTGTTTTCCATATTCGGATAAAATTTTAATGTTGCATGCATTATATACGTACGTAGTATAATTCTATAATATATTTAGATAAAAGACAAACGCATTAATTTTTGACTAGGAAGATACGCAAAGGAAAATAATTTTACCTTTTTCTAGGAAGATACGCAATTAGTTTTAGTTAGACGAAATAATCAAAAATTGGTACTATTTTTTCAAAAAAAAGATATATGTTCATTATAGCAATGATATGAGTGAATAACTTGGTATATACATTTTGTAGAATATTAGCTCTTGTGATTAAGATTATTTTTTCTTGTTATGGTTATAACATGTTTATCTTTAACTTTCCGAAGAGTTTTGTTTCATTTGAAATGTTTATGCTGTCTAAGTCGTAAGTATTCTAAGAATTCTACTTATATCTTCTACTGTTCGTATATAAAAGTTTACTTTGTTAAATGTTTCATGTTTATCTTGACGCAACCTTTAAGTTTTTCAACTGTTTTTCTCTTGAGAAGATATTTAGTGAACAGTTAATATTAGAAGAATTCTATGCGTATCATAGATAGTCTTTCTGTACTCATAATATTACTATATTTGTATAATGCTTTTTATAATGTTGTATGAAGATATTTGTGTTTTATTGTTTTTTTTAAAAAAAAGAAGAAATTGACGTGTTCCGTGAAGAAAAAATAAACGCGTTCTGAAGAGAATTGATTGAATAAATTGTTTCCATGTTTTATTTATACTGTATTATATATTACAAGAAAAATTAATTCCGATGATTTAATTAGTGATCGGTAATTTAAATCTATGATATGCATAAATTCTTGAATTGTTTATATATATAGGGCTGATTTATTTCGAAAAAGTATTTAAGACGTTGATTGCAGCATGAATTTTCTTGCAAAAATCTTGCAAAAAAATCAATACGCATTTTACCCAATATAAAAACTATAATAGTAAAATAATAATATCGTTATCCGAAGAGAGTTCAGGAAAATATGTACGCAAAACAAAAAAAGTAGTATGTAAGTGCCGAAATGTTAAGGGAAATATGTCGATCCACGAACACAGCAATCCCATATGGCCTTACCCGAAATTGGTCAATCTAGTAGGATCACCAAGCAATCGTCCACGGCAAAGTATAAACATAGAGAAGAACCACTACCAGAATTTCCAAAACGTGCTAGTTCAGGAAGTGAAGATTCAGATAACGATGATTCTGATGATAATGGTTCAGATAACAATGATTCTGATGATAATAGTTTGGATAACAATGATTCTGACGATAGTGGTTCGGATAACAGTGATTCTGATGATAGTGGTTTGGATAACAATGCATCAGATAACAATAGCTCCGAAGAAGATAGTACAGCCAGTGACGAAGATGATAATACAAACTTGAGTACTGAATCTATAAGTTTATTTCTAGAAGATGATTTTATTGAACAGTCGCCAATCTCCAGAAAATTAGGTAAAGCAAAATTTCAGATGCCTTCACTCATCGATGATGAAGAGATGAACATTGATGAAGCTTTAGAAGAATCATCGCCATTTGATATATATCAACCATCAGATGATAATGAAATTATGATAATTCAGAAAGAAGAGCATGATGATGCTTCTTCCTCAAGTAATTCTTCTTCAAGTGATTCTGCAAGTGAATCTTCGCAAGCAAGCTGTAAACCTGTTAATTTTATTCCGCCAGAAATCAATCCTGAAGTTTTTGATCCACCATTTACTTTCGATGATAATTCGCATGATTGGATCATCATATGGATAATGAAATATCAGCAATATTTCAATGTATCCAATGTTGGTACAGAAACATTAATTAAATTTCTTCGAATTATACTTGTACATTTCAAAATAAATAAAGCAAATAAGTTTCCTACTTCTCTAACCACAACAAAATCATCTTTAGGTATCTTAACTAAATATAAAAAATATGTTGCATGCCCGAAGTGTCATAAACTTTATGATCTATTAGAAGTCAAAAATTATTCAGAGGAAAATCAACCAGCATGCAAAATGTGTACATATGTTGAATATCCTAATCATAGATCAGAATCACGACGATCGGCATGTAATGAACCATTAGCAGAGATAATAAAAACAAATGAAGGAACTTTATTACGAGCATTAAAGCTTTACCCAGTTGGAAGTATAAAGCAGCAACTTTATATGATGTATCAGCGGCCAGGATTTGAGGTGATGTTACGGCATTCTAGAAATAGAAATGTCCCAAATGGAATTTTCTCAGACATATACGAGGGTAATATCTGGAAAAATTTCGCTATAAATCCTGATGATCCTACGCCATTTTTTACAAATGATACACTTGATAGCCATATCGGCTTAGCTATGAATATCGACTGGTTTCAACCATTCGATTATACAATTCATAGCACTGGGGTAATTTATGGAGTTTTATGTAATTTACCACGTGAAGAACGATTCAAACCAAACAATATTTTAACATTAGGTATCATCCCTGGTCCAAATGAGCCTAGTAAACATCAAATAAATCATTATCTTGCTCCAATCGTCGACGAGTTAATTGAATTTTCTTCCGGTATAGAATTACCATCAACATTTGAATATAAAGAAGGACGCAAGATATACGCTGCACTTATTTTATCGGCTAATGATGTTCCTGCTGCAAGAAAAATATGCGGTCATGCAAGTTATTTAGTAAAATGCCATCGTTGTCCAAAACGTGCAACATATGATCGTGAAACCAAAAGAAATCACTACGGTGGTTTTGAAAGTATGGATGAATGGTTCAAACCAGTAGATATTTCGCAATATTTTAGTGCAGCAAATCAATGGTTACTTTGTACAAATAAACAAGAACGTGATGAGCATGTTTCAGAAACGGGAGTAAGATGGTCAGAACTATATCGGCTAAATTATTTTGATCCAGTTAAATTTATGGTAGTTGATCCAATGCATTGCCTGTTTTTAGGTATCAGCAAGTGGATAATGAAGCAGTGCTTATTAGATCATAGTAAACTTAATAATAAACAACTTTCAATAATTGAACAACGTATGTCAAACGTTAAAATTCCATCAGATATAGGTCGTATTCCATCAAAAGTCGCACGTGGAGCAGAAGGATTTAGTCGATTTACTGCAGATCAGTAGAGAATATTTTATCAAGTGTATGCTATACCATGCATGTGGGATTTGCTATCACATGGAGATAAAAAAATTATTTTTAATTTTGTCTGTGCATGCAATTTATTAGTAAGCCAAATAGTCAGGCAAAGTGACATAGACGAAGCACATAATCGGCTAATAAACATGGCAAAGTTAATTCAATAAAATTATGGCCCACATCTGATAACATCCAATATTCACTTGTCGCTTCACATTAAACAATGTTGCCTAGATTATGGTCCGCCATATGCATATTGGTGCTATTCTTTCAAAAGGATGAATGGTTTGTTAGGATCTTATCCAACTAGTAATCGATCCATTGAACCTGAACTTATGCGCATTTTAATGAAAAATGCACAAGTAGAATATAGAATAAATTAGGTCAATAATGACAAAACTGAATTACTATTTGACAAAATTCTTCCACTTTTAGATAAAAAAGTGCGTGGAAGTTTGAAGATAACAGAAAATTTTGAAAGTGAGGATTTAATAGCATATCTGGATATGGCAGATAAAATAACTATTGGTAGTAATATCATGGGAATGGAAAGATATCCTGGAAAAATGCTTAGACCAAGAAACGAGAATGTAAATCTTTTCGATAATATTTATCAAATTTTAGGAGAATATTATTCTACACTATATAATTTCGATCCAGATGATATGATAGTACCATCAATCGATCAAGTAATTACACAATTTGGAAGATTAAAAATAGGAGCAGAAATATATGGATCGAAGAATGCCATTAGATATAGAAGTCAATCATATATTAGAGCAAAGCTCCTTGCTTATCGTGACAATTCTCAAGATATATATCCTGGACAAATACAATACTTTTTTCAACATAAATTTAATAATGAAACGCACCATCTAGCCTATGTCCAATGGTATATGCCACATTCCTCAAACCAAATTTTCTTATCATTACAGTCGAATAATGATACATGTTGTGATATAGAAATTTGGCGAGAAAAATTTTATAAAGAAGAAAAGAGATTATATACTTCCCATACAGAGGATATTAGGACGATTTATCCCTTCTTCATATAGATTTCAATCTGGTAATAATGTACAAAAAATATTAGTAGTAATTCCTACAAATAAACGATTTAATATATAATTAGACCGATAGTTTATTGATTAATATATAATTAATAAATATATAACATATTATTAATAAATATTTGTATAAATCATATATTATCAAAATAATTGATTATGAGTAAATAACCGAATTACGTCCTATTTTTATAAACTGGTCGATTACTAAAATCAGTAAAATATCTTCTATTAATATATATAATCAGAAATATATCAGAAAACGAAAATAGAAAAATAAATCAATCAACCAAATATCGGCTTAAATTTAGTTTAAAAAAATAAATTAATAGAATCTGTAAAATATCTTTGCGTAATGTATAATATCATAAAAATATCGTTATATATTATTGCCCATCTGTTTAAATTAAAGATTAATAGAGATAATTAATAAATTCAGTAAAATATCTTCTATTAATGTGTATAATCAGAAATATATCAGAAAACGAAAATAGAAAAATAAATTAATCAACCAAATATCGGCTTAAATTTAATTTAAAAAAATAAATTAATAGAATCGGTAATATATCATTAAGAAGTATATAATATTACTAATTTATCATTATATATCAACGTGAAATAATAAAATATCGGCATAAATTTTGATTATAATTAGTGGTTTAACTACTCAGTATTATATTTTCTCATAATATAGTTGTTCATTAGAATATCGGTTTATATTGTAAGCCGATATTTAGTTGTTATATCAACTTTAATAATATCGGCATTTTTTGGTTTATATTTTAAAAAATTAATATGTCAACAAGATATCGGATGGCAGATATTTATATGGTTATATTAATTAGTCGAATATCTTTTACCCGATTTTATAATGTTTGGTTTGTTACATATTGCCTATAATCTTCTCAATATCGGCCTATCATATTAAAAAATTTCGACCAGTGTAGAATCCAATGCGGTTTCACCCTGACATATATTTATCTTGAAATTGATGTGAAATAGCAATATTTTTTCATTTATATATAATATATAATGCTTATTAGTTATAATAATGTTTAATACAAAAAATAAATTCTACAGTAAACTTAAATTTTGATATAAATACCTCTTGGTTTATTATCATTGTACTAAGATTTACTATCGCTTTCACTCTAAGTTTTAATATTGAATTAGTTTACTAATATTCACAAGGTTATTCATTCAATTTCTATAAAAATGAATAAATGCTCTTCTTGTGCTCATTATTATCCATTAGAAAATTTATCTATAAAGAAAAAACTTAAAGCTGAAAAACGAATAAAATTAGAAAAAAATAATGTTGAAACTACTCCTATTGAAACAATTTCATCACAAGCTCTTTGTGATTATGTAGCCAAACTAATCTTGGATGTTGAGGGCAACAATGGAATTTCATTTGAAATACATATTAACCTTCATGATGATATTTTTTCAATGGCAAACTTTGATGATCTTAAATCAATAGTAAGAATAATTATTGATAAAATTGAAGAAGGTAATGACTATATTTGGTCAACTACAACTGCACCATGTATCTCAACTCGATTTAATAATGTCGCCACATATTATTTTGCATGTTCCCAATGTTATGAATTAGAATGAGAATACAAACCATCAAACCAAAAAAGAATTTCCCGATTTGATTGTCATGACAAATTAATCATCCATATTGATGTACCAGCAATGGATGCAATAATAAAACTTCATCATGATATTATCCATGACAAACCGGAAAATGTTTCAACACCAGAAGAAATTAAACAAGAAATTCACACAAACCTTCATTTGGATCCAGCACAAATTCGTGCAATTCTTCGCAATAAATATGATATTTTAAATATTACAGCAAAGCAAATTTATTATTGGTGGTTAATATTTACACAAGAATCATATAAAATGAATGATGACCAAATTATCTCTGCATGTACCTTTCTTAAGACAGATCATGCTACAGATTGCAATCTTTGCTTTGAATTAATAACTAACAAAGTAACTACAATAGGTTTTTTAACTCCTCTATTAGTATTATTTCATCTGTTCCAGAAGTTCATTGTGACGCAACTTACAAATCTGCAAAAGGTCACTTTGAACTTTATGGCCTTATTGGTAATGTTGATGGTGCAGGTTTTCCATTAGCATATCTAATATTAAATACCATGAATGCTCAAGAAAAAGAATCCCAAGATTATTTAAGAACAAATACACTAGCTAGTTTTTTTAATTCTGTTAGAAGTCATGGATTAAACCCTACTTACTTTTATACAGACAAGGATTTTGCTAAGATAAATGCAGCAAAGGAGGCATGGCCAAATGCTGATATTCAACTTGTCAATGGCATATCAATCATGCGATATCAGAAAAATTAAAAAGCAGAAAAAGGATACAATATACACATTATCAGCCCACTGAGGCCATTACTGAATTTGATTTTATAAATCCTAATTTTATTCCCAACTTGAAACGTTCTGATCATTACCAAGTCTGTCCATTAGACCTACGAAAGGATATTCTGAATCTTGTTAGAAAGCATTTTAATATGCACTCAAAAATACCTAATGATAATGGTAAATTCCTAACTTCTTAGAGATTAGAGCGAATGCAGTATATGAAATATATGATTTTTGCGTTAACAATAATCTTACCTTACTGTGGTCATACTTATGGTTATTATGGTATAAAATGTCACGATGGTGCCTTTGGGCACATTCGGTAAAAGATACTATACCTATCAGAAAAACCAATATGATGATAGAATCACATTGGAGAGTACTTAAACATTGTTATCTTCATTGCTTTAATTGTCCAAAGTTGGATTATCTCGTATAGATAATTTGTTCTCGTGTTTTACCTGATCAAATAACCTGTTATGAACAAATATATTTTGGCTGAAAAACACCAAAGTGGTTTGATAAATTCAAAAGAATTTGGAACCAACTTGCTGCAAAACCAATTACAGATGATGCAGACGAGCATTATGTAATTGATTTGAACTGTTGATATGTAGCTACCCTTCATTTCTCCATAGCTGGTTCCTTATTTGCAAGCATCTAATTCATTGTGCAATCGAAAAGGCAAAATTAGATAATCCAGAAGGAATCCAGCTTGTCTATAAAAACTTTAAGCGACAAACAAATTATCCATTTCTTATTTGGGATGGAAGTGAACCAAATGACACTTTTTTTATTCCAAATTTAGATTTACAACCACTATCTCAATTTGGTATGATACAATCTAGTATGGCACAATCCAGTACAACACAATCTGGTACAGTACAATCCAGCATAGTTATTTCTGTTAATGACGATGGCGATAGTGTCGATCCAGACCTCTACCAGCAATGCGAAACTAAGGTGGTTGAATTAGAGTATCTTGTAAATCACCTTAGAGAAGAACTATCTAATAATAATTTTTGACATGTTAGAAATGTTGTTAACAGTATGAAACGAGCATTCACAATTATAAATGACATCAAATCATCGCAGTGCAATTCGAAGCGTAAGAATACATAGAGTGCGAAGCCGTGGACCATGTTTTAACAATAATCAGTATTCTATTTATAATAATGGAAATGTAACTATAGGTATTACCTGTTCCGGGTTTTTAGAATCATGATTTCAACAACCAATTCACCTGAGTTTTATTAATAAGTAAAAATTTATTACAGTCAAACCCCGCAATAGTCACGTGCCAAAATCGGACTTTCTATATGCCTATTGTGAGATTGTGACTAATGCGAGCTAAAATTTATATATAGTATATATAATTAAATAGGAAAATTAAAGTGACTATAGCGAGATTGTGACTAATGCGAATGTGACTATTGCGGGGTTATACTGTAGTATTTCATTTTTATATAAATAAAACCATCATTACTTTTAATAAAGTGATATAAAATGCTTTGATGTAAAAATGATACTAAGAGAAAATTAGTTTCGAGCTTTAAGTTTTCAAATTTTTTAAAGACTATGTCGAGTCCGGTAAATTATACTCAAAGTCTGGTTTCCCTTGGCATTTCTTATTTATTCTAACCATAAACACCTTTAATGCAAAATTATTATAGTACCAGCATCATAGAGCTGATTTTTCTATAAAAGCATTCATTAGAATAAATGCACGATTAATAAATCTTGTAATTATCATTAGTATTCAATGTATGCGATATTGGTATAGAACGAAAATTTGAAAATATTACCATATTCCACACCTTAATTTTGAAAAAGATTCAAACTCGACAATAGTCAAAAACTCACTATTAGAACCGCTACAAAACTGTCTTAGTTGAAAGATTTAACATTATCAGTACTTGATTCGTCTTACAACTTGTTTTAAATGCTAAAATTTGCTGATTTGAATTTTAAAAAAGAATTATTGAATATATCGGTATGTAGTGATAATAAAACTGTCAACTCTCTCTAAATGCAAGTCGCTGGGACTAAATATAAAAATGAATAAAAACTGCATTTAGAGAAAAGTTGAATTTAAAAAAGGTAAAATTTAATTTTTTTAGATACTTTGGCATTTAGAGAAAATTTTATTCAAAGATGCACTTTGCGTATCGTTATATAGTAATGTGACAAAATTGTGACCTGCAGGTGATGATCACGCAAAAAAAATGATCTATATCATATGATTCAGAAATAATGGACTATGCGCTGTTCCAGTTCTCTCTACTCTATACATGAGGATGAAAGCATTTCGGGTTCTAAAACCCGAAATTAAAATTTGAAGACGAAATTGTTTTTGACCTATTTTACTTGAAAGACGAAATTATTTGATACTTTTTTTGAATAGACGAAATTATAAGAAACATATCTATATAAATTTATTTGCTCTTCCTTATAAAAAATTTTAATTTTCTCTAATAAAGACGAAATAGGCCTTTTTCAAAAATCAATTTTAGTAGTATCACTACTCTACTCTTAAGCAAATTAACCTTTATAACAATTTTGTTCACTATAAGAAATTCTAATTAACTCTAAATTTCATAAAAATTAAATAATTTTTTATTAATAATTATTTGTAAAAGCTTACTTGCATTATAATAGATTCTTTTAGTACAAAAATATATTTTATAAAAATTAATTAATAAAATATAATCCAATTTTTATAAAAATTTAAAAGTACTATATGTTTTCAAAAATAAGCTATCCTTTTTGGCCAAAAAGTTATACAAAAAATAGAAGTAGCTTATTTTTGAATTGTTAAATTTTTCAAAAAATTGAAAAATGTACTAATAAGAACTTATTCAAATACTAAAAATTTTTGTTTTAAGTATATTTCAATATTTTGACCAAGTTTACTTAATAGTACTTTTGAAAGTTACTTAATAAAATTTAAACTTTTATATACAGCAACTAGTAGCAATTTTTTTAAAAATTTTAAAAAAATAAAAGATAGCTTTTTTGAAGGTTGCTTATTTTCAAAAACATATAATAAGTAAAAGTTATAATAATAAATAAAATTGTTTTATTAATAAAGATTAATTTATTTAAGGGAGCTGCCGTAAATCAGGTAATTTCCATCTCTTAAGGGGCTATCCCCACCCACCCACACCTGACACTTTATTAGCCAATCAAATTGCGCAAAAAATTTATATATTAATTAATTGATAATCCATCTGTCAACTGGAAAATGGCGAAATGTAGTGTTCTTCCATATAAAAATTTTTTTACTAAGTTAACGATACATGTCCACTAATTGAAAGTTGTAGAGCTTGTCGAGACGCATCTAACAGTAGTTAGATCATCCAAATCGGCCCAGTGGATGGCGAGATATCATCAAAAAACGATTGGCCGACTATATAAAATTCTGTGACGCAGATTACATAAGAAAATCACTATAGGCGAAATGTGGCGTACCTCCAACTAAATGTTTTTTCTTACTAAGTTAACGGCACATGTCCACTAATTGAAAGTTTTAGAGCTCGTCGAGACGCATCTAACAGTGGTTAGATCATCCAAATCGGCCCAGTGGATGGCGAGATATCGTCGAAAAACGATTGGCTGACTATATAAGATCTCTATGTAAACAAACATTGTTTATAGTCGTCCAATCGTTTTTGATGATATCTTGCCATCCACTGGGCTGATTTGAATAATATAACCACTGTTAGATGCGTCTCGACGAGCTCTACAACTTTCAATTAGTGGAAATGTATCGTTAACTTAGTTAGTAAAAAAATTTATATGGAAGAACACCACATTTCGCCATTTTCCAGTTGACAGATAGATTATCAATTAATAAAAAAATTATATTATATGTATAACTTTTGATCTACTAGACCATTTTAAATGATTTAACTACCAAAATGATCCTCTCAAAGAGAGGATTCTAGCAAGTCCAAAATTACCAAAATCCTATTAAAGGATTCTAAAATCAATCTAGATTTATATTATTATATAGTATTTATTAAAATATTATATAATATTTATAATAATATGATTTTAGGCTTGCTAGAATCCTCTCTTTGAAAGGATCATTTTGGTAGTTAAATCATCCAAATTGGTCTAATAGGTCAAAAGTTATTTAATATTAAATTTACATATAAATTTAAAATTTATTAAAAATTTTTTATAATTTTGGCCGGATTTTGGTAATTCCAGCCAGAATTACACCTGATAATTTGTAATAAAGTAATAGAATCAAATAATTCTAGTACTATTCAACTTGTCTCATTAAGATGAATTGAATATTACTAAAATTATTTGATTCTAATTACTAGATTATAATATATCATATGTGTATTATAATTGGTACAGTGTTGGTACATATATACAGTCATATCTCTCTAATCCAGCTCTCTATATATTGAACTTTTAATAATCCAAACTAAAACTTTTAAACCAAATATTTTATATATATTTCTTCAGAATATATTGAATTAACATAATAAATTTGTTATTCCAGATTCGAACTTAAGTTAATTAGTACATTTAATCTTTTATTTAAATAAATTTATTTTATTATGAATAAAATTTATTCTATATAATTAATTAAACTAGTATTCTAACCTGGGTCAGATAATACTGTCTGACAGATCAAATATTTAATTTGGATCAGATAATAGTAATTTAACAAGTCAGATATTCAACCCGGACCATGATCCAGATTAGATAATAGTAACCTGATGGGTCAGATATTTAACTCAGACTATAACCAAGATCAAATAATAGTGACCCAGCAGGTAATAAATACAAAAATTAGAAAAATGCAAAAATTAGAAAAAAATAGTATAAAACAGAATTTTTTAAGTTTTTTTTTTTATATTTTATGCAATATATATTTGTAATATATAGCAAATTATGCATCAAACAGGCTTAATAATTTTTTTATCTTTTTTTTTTTTATTAGTAACTTTTTATATACCAAATTTTTTATTAAAGTTTGGTTTAAAAAGAGAAATTTTATATTTCAAACTTTTTTTATACTAAACAAAATCTTTTAGAACAGTTTGTTCAGATAAAAGAGAGGCAACTGTAATAATTTGTTAATTTTTTAGTTTTTATTTAAGAAAATAGAAATTTGTTGTACTCTCTGATATCAAAATATATTGTAAAATTTTATTTTGAACAACTTTTTTTTATTTTTTTTTTTTGTTGTTGAGGTTTTGCCTTTATTTTTATTAATAAAATGTGTGAAATTTCTCGTAGAGTTTCTCAAATCACAAATTATTATACAAGAGTTAAGACTTAGACTATAGATAAGCTAATTCTATCTAAATTATCTGAAATCTAAACCTACTAGAGTAATTAAAACTCACCTAGATTTGGATATAGAGAATTGAGTTAGTAGAAGAGCTATATTTGGACCAAATATTTATTTTTCTAAGTGCTAGCCCAAGAGGTGAACAGGTACAGTCTAACCCCGCAATAGTCACATCTGAAATAGTCGCATTTTCTTGAGACTTATATACCAATCATTTGCAGTAATATAAAATTAACTCTCGCTATAATCACATGATGTGACTATTATTATGTTTCTCTCGCTATAGTCACGTCAAGTTTCTGCCAGACAGTGTGACTATAGCGGGGTTAGACTGTATTAGTATTATTTTTATAAAATTGGTATGCTAGGCTATATATACAATTATAAGTATATAGAACTCTGTTGCAAGAGGATATATATGGAGGTTTAGTAGATATAGATTGAAAAGGTTGTTGTAATAAATCTTGTGAAGATTTTTAATGTACAAGATTCATACAGTATGTTTTTTATAACTGTTCATAAGTTTTTTGTAAAATAAGCAAGAGGAGCTTGATAATAGTATTGGATGCATTTTTGTAAAAGATATATTGAGATACAATATTGATAAGTGATATAGGAATAAAGCCTTGAATTGTAGTATAAAAGGTTGTAGTATTAAAAGGTATAGATTGTATAAGGGAAAAGCATTAATATGTTGTAAGATTGTTACGTAGTTGCTATATTTTTATAGATGATATATCTAATAAGTCTGAAAAGGAAAAATTTTTAATTATATTTTGAATAATATTTAATATATTATATAAGTCTGGGCAAAATAACCAGTAGAGTTGCTAATCTGTTTGATTGCATATGAAACAAGTTGGGTGAGGTACCGGACATCTTTCATAGAGGTCATAACTAATCTGTATGAATTTAGGCATTTTTGCTACTTTTAAAATCAAGTAAATTTGCTAAAAGTTGGATTATTACATATAAATTTTATAGTAATTTGTTAAAAACTAAATTATAATATCCAATATAGTGCAAATTTTTTAAACCTTTATTTATACACATGTGTAATAACAATTCTAGCTCTAACTCTAAGCAATTCACCCTCACACTATTACTAGACTCCCATCTAATAATAACTTTATACAATCCTAACCCAACAACAAGATAGTGCTAAACTTACTTTCCATATAACATTTTAAACTTACCCCACAATCCTATCATGATACTAAGCTAATCTAGCCTTAACTTTGTGTAATCCCACCCTAAAACATCTAAATATAGCTAATTCTAATTATATTTTAGCCTACTATTAACCAACAAAAGCCAATATTTATGTTCATGGCTGACCTGAAATTAAATAAATTTGCACGCATTAGTTATTAATTTTAGATGAGTGTAGCTTTACATATTTACATCAAAAGCTTACCACCGACTATTATCCAAGACTTATCCAAGTAACTGATGATTCCGGAAAGTGTAGAACTAGAAATTAACAACAAAATAGTGAAGACACTTATAAATGGTGATACAATCAAAGTGACAAGACCATAAGCAATAGCTCCAACTAATCAACGGCTCCAACATATAATAGATTCAACAATTAGGGTCTAGCAAACAATGCTTCAACAAAATGACAATTCCAACAAAATGACAACTCCAACAAAACAACAACTCCAACAAAATAACGAATCCAACAAAATGGCAACTTCAACAAAACAGTGATTCCAACAAAACAGCAACTCCAACAAAATGACAACTCCGACAAACAACAGCTCTAATATACAACGATTTTAGCAAAATGGTAGCATTAAAGAAGATAATGCTACAAAAAAGAGGATAAATTGAGAAGATAATGCTACAAAAAAGAGAATAAATTGTGAATTAGTATTGTAATAAAAAAAACTTATCTATAATATTGATCTGTATAACTTGCAATATCGCAACCTGCAGCATTCAAATAATACAAACCATTCATATTTAAATAAAAATAAAAATTTATTTAGAACCATATTTAAATTAAATAAAAAAAATATTAAAAATAAAATAAATAATAAAAAACAAATAAACGTTCATAATAATAATTTAAAATAAATAATTTAAAATAAAATAAATATGTAAATAAATAAATTAAAAATAAAAAAAAGAACCAGTTAAAAAAAAATAAATATGTAAAGAAAAAATTAAAGAATTGAAAAAAAATTAAAAAAAAGTTTAATTAAAAGTTTAAATAAAAAAAAAGCATTAAAAAATTAAAATAATATTTAAAAAAAATAAATAAATAAACATTAA
Organism: Gigaspora rosea; assembly: GCA_003550325.1. NCBI lineage: Eukaryota > Fungi > Glomeromycota > Glomeromycetes > Diversisporales > Gigasporaceae > Gigaspora > Gigaspora rosea. The sequence continues at coordinate 42,855 of QKWP01001541.1, forward strand.
AAAATTTAAAAAAGTTTTAAGTTTGAAAAAATAAAAAAAAGCATTAAAAGCTATTAAAAAAAAGATTAAGAAAAAAAATTTAAAAAACATTGTAAAAAAAAATTAATATTATTAATGATAAATTTAAAAAAAAATTAAAAAAAAATCAAAATAAAAAATCGGAAATAAATAAAAAAATTAAAAAAAAATAGTAAAAAAAAAATTAAAAAAAAATTTGAAAAAAAATTAATAAAAAAATACGTTAAAAAAAGGGAGCTTTTAGGCATCTACTGCGAGAGATGTATCTCCTACCGGGAGATATATACACTTGCTTCTCATCAAATCAAAAATCGAAAATATCACGTAACCTGCACTCCAAAGGCTGGGCATATTTGTATCACCTGAACCATTATTCTACCGATCAAATCTTTATAGATCGGATTGGCAAATACAAACTAATCAAACTCGATAACTTTATTAACATAAAATACACGATTATACAATTGTTACACAAATATTTAATTTATTATAATGACATACCCAGGGCAATTTCGCTCACAAAACTTAAAAAAAAAAAACTTCTACTACAACTTATCCGAAAGTATTAATTCACGTTTCGGCAAAGCTAAATCTGAAAAAAATAACAAATAAACAAGAAAAAAAAAAACTAAAGACAAAGGTACTACATCGCGTTTGTCCCGGTGTTAATTCACGATCTAGAAGCCTAAAACAAAACCTAAAGACAAAGGTACTACATCGCGTTTGTCCCGGTATTAATTCACGATCTGCGAAGCTTAAAATGAAACCTAAAGAAAGAAAATAAAGTTAGTGAACAAGACAAAAAAAAATGAAAATAATTTCTTACCTAAGGTATCACTTTATGTTTTTCCTGGTGAAACCTAAAACCTAAAAAAAAAGAACAACAAAGTTAGTAAACAAGCAACTAAAAAAAAAAAAAAAAAAAAAAAAAGAAAAACTGAACGTGAAGATAATATCTTACCCGAAATGCCTCTTCACGTTTGTCCCGGTGCCGATTCACGACATAGTGAACCCTGAAACTTAAAAAAAAGAAAGAAGTTAGTGAATAAGAAAGACAACTAAGAAAAAAAAAAAACTAAAAAATATTATTATACCCAAAGTGACTTTCATGTTTGTCCCGATATTGATTTACAAATAGTGAAGCCTAAATTTAAAAAGAAAAAAAAAAGTTAGTGAATAAGAAAGAACTAGGAGAGAAAAAAAAAGAAAACTAAAACTATCATACCCGAAGTATTCTTCATGTTCGTCCTAGTGCTGATTCATGACTGCGAAGCCTGAAACCTGAAGTAAGAAAAAAAACAATAGGAAAAAAAAGAAAAAAACTGAATGTGAATATAATATCATACTCGAAATATCCTTCACATTGGTCCTGGTGCTTTTACAACCTGGCAAAGCCTGAAACCTAAAAAAAGAAGTTAGTAAACAAGAAAGACAAATAAAAAAAAAAGAAAACTAAAAAATAATATCTTACCCAAAGTACTCTTAACGTATGTCCCGGTGCTAATCACGACTAGCGACCTAAAGAAAGAAGTTAGTGACAAGAAAGACAACTAGAAAAAAAAAACTGAAATGTTAAAATAATATTTTATCTAAAGAACTGCTTCACATTTTTCCTGGTATTGATTTACGACCCAGCGAAGCTTGAAACCTAACAAAAGAAAAAGGAAAAAAATTAGTGAACAAGAAAGATAATTAAATAAAAATAAAAGAAAACTAAAGATAATATCTTACCTGAAGAACTGCTTCACATTTGTCCTGGTGTTGATTTATGACCCGGCGAAACCTGAAAGAAGAACGAAGTTAGTAAACAAGAAATAAAAAAAAAAAGGAGAAAAGAAGGAAACTAATGATAATGCAGTATCTTACCTAAAGAGCACATTTGTGATTCTTGTCCGGCGAAGTCTAAAAACCAAACAAGTGAAAAAAATAAATCTAATCTGCGAAAAAAAAACCAAAAAAATCTAATCTACAAAACGACCCAAATCTGTTATTGTCACCATCAGGTCCAGGGGAGACCATCCCAAATTAGGAAATAGTTGGGACGATCATTACACAATTTATTAAAGTTTTTTTATACAGTTTACAATACTCTTTTCATAAGGTCATCGTGGCTTATTCGCATTATGAAACGTGATAAATTAGTATACAAACTTGTGGCCTTCATATTGTACTTTAATAAAATAGTTGGATTCAAAATGATTTACCGGATATTTATATTATGATTTATGTATTTATAAGTTATAATATAAATATCTGGTGAATCATCTTGAATCCAACTATTTTATTAAAGTACAATACAAAAGCCACAAGTTTGTATACTAATTTATCATGTTTCATAATGCGAACAAGTCACGATGACCTCACAAAAAGAGTATTGTAAACTGTATAAAAAAACTTTAATGAATTGTATAATGATCATCCCGACTATTTTCTAATTTGGGACGGTCTTCCCTGGAACCATCTGGTGAAAGATATATCTCCCAGGGAGATGCATTTCTCGCGGGAGATGCCTATAATTTCCCTAAAAAAAATTAAAAAAAATCAGAAAAATAAAAATAAAAAAATAATATTAAAAATAAAAAAATAAAAATAAAAAATAAAACTGATAAAAAAAAAAGTTAAAAAAACCACCTATTTAAAATATATATTAATTTAATAATAATAAAAAAAAACTACCTATTTAAAATATATATTAATTTAATAAAAAAAAAACATACAGTAACAAAATAAAAAAAATAAGTACATATGTGGAAATAAAAAAAAGAATAAAAAATGTGTTTTTTTACTTTATTTATTTTTGGTTTGTTTTGTTTATTGATTTATTTTTTGTGTTTTTACTAGCAGGTAAGTATTTATAATTTGGAGATTATCACAGATTATAATAGGTAGCACATTGAAATATTTCAAAACTACTACTTAATATATTTCATGATGATTAATTGATGATCCGGATAAGATCTGCAGAATTACTATATTGGAACAATAGTAAATTTTGGTAATAAGTACAATATAAACTTTTATTATATGCTGAAATCTTACAACTACCTCTATAGAAAGTGATTTTTTTATTAAGCTAACAGCTCAAGTCAATTAATTGAAAGTTGTAGAGCTCACTGAAATGCATATAATAGCAGTTAGATCATTCAAATTGGTCTAGTATACACTTAGATATTATTAAAAAATGATCAAAAGACTATATAAATTCTATGTAAACAAAGTAGTTGTAAGATTTCCAGCATATAATAAAAATATAGTAAATCCAGTGTAAATCCCCCAAATTCAAATATAAAAATTCTGCACATCTTATCCGGATCAGCAATTAAGTAATTCTCCCAAAAAAAGGATAAATCACCAAAATATTAAATAGCATTAGCAAATTTTATATATAGATATTAATCGATATATACACTTAATCATTTTATCTCGATTATAAAATATCGTTATATATCAATTAATTGATGATCTGTGAGTCAACTAAATAAAATGATCTGCAATCATTAAGTAAATATGACACAATTTAATTAATAAAAACCCTAATTTGTAAATGTACAGATTTTTATACGTATATATCAAATATTCATGTACTGTACCTGCTGTCTCTCGTTACAGTAAAGATTCAATATAGTAAAAAATTTTGAATCTAGAAATATTTTTTTTTAGCCTAGAAACTTCACTATACAAACCACACACCCGAACCAATCTACTTGTTAATCAAAAACTACTACTTAACTATCTACATATTAATCGAGTGCCTCAATTTAATCTTCCACCTGCTGATTAAAAGGCAACTACTAGTGACTAGACTTGAGTCAACCTATAGCTTAAAAAACATAGCCTTGACTCAAGTTAATTCAAGTTAAGACCATGTTTTTTAGCTATAAGTTGAATCAAGTCCAGTCTCTACCAACTGCTCAATTTATTTACATATATAGTTTATTTAACTTGATTCCTATCCCTTAGATTGTAACACAGGCAAATTTGCCTGCGTATTTTAAAATTTTTAATAAAATTTTAAATATTGATTTTAGCCATATCTTTTCTAAGTAAAAAATATTCTTTGAGTTTTGTTTTAGTAACTTTGTTATAAATTTTTTTTAAAATCATTAGAAAACTTTAATATAATAAATGTTTAAAGTTCTTGTATTGGCATTTTTACTATTAAAATTTTTCTTTAGATTTTTTCAAATTTTATATGTTCCCATTTATAAAAAAAATCTTTACTTCTAATACAAGTCTTAATTTTTACAAGTAAATCATTAAAGTTGCAATAATGAAAGTTGTCATCCTTTATATAAACTACAATATTGTCTTAAGAACTATAGTTCTAAAACTAAAACTAAATAAGATCGCAGAAAATTGTAATAAAATTTTTTAAAAAAATTTTTTCTTAAAATTATCTATTTTCAGCTTATATGTAACTATAATTTATTTTCTTATAATATAAAAACTAATTTTGCAAAAAAGTAATCCTTATTTTCAAATATAATTGTACAAAGTTTTATTTAATTATTTTAGCATTTTAAAAAAGTAAATCAGAGCTAAAAAAGTGCAAAAACGCAGGCAAATTTGCCTGTGTTCTACTACAATCTAAGGGATAATATGTAATGTTAAACGTTATAATAAAAAAAATGAACTTTATTTATTTTATATCTATCAATTTTATATATAATTAATGCGTTAACTTGCTAAAATATATGCATATAAATATACTAAACTTATAGTTTAAATTCGAGAAAGATAAATATCATAACTAGCATTTATTATATTGACAGATTCAGAAATTTACTACCTGTGGCTGCTTAGGTAAATTTTTGCCATAACAATAAATATTACTAATATTTTTAAAACTATAAGTGTTATTATGAGTTTTAAAAGATTCAATAATCGACTTGTATAAATAGCTTTTGGGTGTTCGAATTGATTTGATCATATAAAAAATTTTTGTTTAAATTCTTAATTTGCAATGTATTGCTAGATCTTTGTCATATAGAATATTATGATATAGAGGATATCTAGTAATAACTTCCAACATAATTATTCCGAAAAAATAAGTTCACAACAAAGAACATAAATGCTTATTTACCTTTTAAATCGTTTCATATATATCGATCATTCTACTACCACGAAATTAATGAATATCAGATTTTGGTATGTGAATGTTCGTTCAAGACTTCAGGATCAATATATAGTAAAATTATGTAAATACTATCCAAATTTGATTTTGATGCAATATTAGCTGTTATCGAAAGCCCTAAATCTGCGATGTATGCACTTTTTAACTATTAATAAAATATTTTCATTATGTAAAATCACGATAAATAAAATTTTGAGAATGGATTATCTAAATCCTTAACTTGCTTATATAATTAGTTTTTTAATTTTTCAGATCCACAAAAAATATCTCAATGTATCGGCTAATCCACTAGCAGTTGGTCAGTTTTGAGGATCTGCGTCTAAGTATTTATCCACCAGATTCAAAAGCAATTGAAAAGCTTTGTATTTAATTTTGTATCCGTAATCTAAACAAATACATATAGCTAGATTTTGTCATGTAGGATATCATGATATGAAGGATATCTAGTAAAAACTTCTAATTATTTTGAAATAATAAGTATACAAAAAAGAACATAAATGCCTATTTACCATCATCTTTAAATCGTTTCATTCATATTGATCCATAAATTCCATTCGAATTTGATTTTGATGCAATATTAGCTGTTATCGAAAGCCCTAAATTTGCGATGTATGCACTTTTTAAAATATTTCTATTATGTAAAATCATGATGAAAAATCTTGAGAATAGATTATCTAAATCCTTAATTTGTTTATAATCTAGTTTTTCAGATCTACAAAAAATTTTGGCTAATTTACTAGCAGTTGGTCAGTTTTGAGGATCTGCATCTAAGCATTTATTCACTAGATCCAAAAGTAATTGAAGAGCTTCGCATTTAATTTTATATCCGAAATCTAGACAAATACGTATTGCTAAATTTTGTTATGTGGAATACCATAATATGAAGGATATCTAGTAAAAACTTCCAATTATTCCAAAAGAATAAGTACACATAAATGCCTATTTACCATTACCTTTAAATCATTTCATTCGTATTGATCCATAAATTCCATTCGAATTTGATTTTGATGAATTTTAGTATCGAAAGCCCTAAATCTGCGATATATACACTTTTTAAAATATTTCCATTATGTAAAATCACAATGAATAAATCTTGAGAATGGATTATCTAAATCCTTAACTTACTTATATAATCCAGTTTTTTTCATTTTTTAAATACACAAAAAATATCTGTTAATTCACTAGCAGTGTCAGTTTTGAGGATTTGCGTCTAAGCATTTATTCACAAGATTCAAAAGTAATTGAAGAACTTCGCATTTAATTTTATGTCCGTAACCTAGACAAATACGTATTGCTAGATTTTGTCATGTAGAATATCATATGATATAGAGAATATCTAGTAAAAACTTCAATATAGTTATTCAGTTCATAACAAAAAACATAAATACTTATTTACCATTACCTTAAATCGTTTCATTTATATCGACAGATTCTTTGGTATATGGATGTTCGTTCAAGACTTCAGGAGCAATATACGATAAAATTACATAAATTATATCTAAATTTGATTTTGATGCAATATTAGCTGTTATCGAAAGCCCTAAATCTGCGATGTATATGATGAATAAAATCTTGAGAATGGATTATCAGAAGATCGTATGCAACAGATTTAATCAATCTCTCCAATTCATTTGTGCCACGGCATGTGTTTTTTTGCAAAGCAACCTTCTAAAGCATATTCTATAACAAGAAAATAATCTTTAGAATCTTTATTTTTTAATACACTGAAACATCTTAAAAAATGATAGATTTTTAAGACCGATCTTATAATATGTTTTTAATTTATTATTGAAGGAAAAATAAATTTGAATTGTAATAATAAGGATTAGGGTAGAGACATTTATCAGGTGATTTCCACCTCTTAAGAGGGTACCCCTCCCCCCACCTGATACTAAACTAGCCAATCAAATTCAAGCAAATAATATATACAAATCAGACCCAAACCAAACTTTAGTCAAGTCTGAGTTTGGTCGATATTTGGTCCAAAGTCTACAGACTGTCTTAGTTTGAATATGTTTATATATATATATTGGCGCTGAACAAGTTTACTTAATGCATGAAGTTAAAATTAATTAGTAAAATTTTGTTGATCATAAGATTTTATAAAATTTTATTAATAAAATTCTATAAAATCTTATAATTCACAAATTTTTATTAAATAATTCTAACTTTATGCACTAAGTAACCTTGTTTAGCATCCAAAAATACATCAAAACGGCATAATTATTTTTATTTTACTTGAATTTTAAATATTAGATGCATAATTTTTGATTTTTGATCAAAAAAGTCAAATTTAAGCATCTTTTCTCCAAATTTCAAGTAAAATAAAAAAGATTCTGCCGATTTAATGTATTTTTAGATGCTGAACAAGTTTACTTAGTGCATAAAGTTAGAATTAATTAGTAAAATTTTGTGAATCATAAGATTTTATAGAATTTTATTAATAAAATTCTATAAAATCTTATGATTCACAAAATTTTACTAATTAATTCTAACTTTATGCACTAAGTAAACTTGTTCAGCATCTAAAAATACATTAAATCGGCAGAAACTTTTTTGTTTTACTTGAAATTTGAAGAAAAGATGCTTAAATTTGACTTTTTTGATCAAAAATCAAAAATTATGCATCTAATATCTAAAATTCAAGTAAAATAAAAATAATTAAGCCGATTTGATGTATTTTTAAAGAAAAAAAAAATTAAATAAAAAAAAAAAATAAAAATTAATAAAAAAAATTTGCAAAATATAAGATTTTATAGAATTTTATTAATAAAATTCTATAAAATCTTATAATTCACAAAATTTTACTAATTAATTCTAAATTTATACACTAAGAAAACTTGTTCAGCATCTAAAAAAACATTAAATCGGCAGAATCTTTTTTATTTTACTTGAAATTTGGAGAAAAGATGCTTAAATTTGACTTTTTTGATCAAAAATCAAAAATTATGCATCTAATATCTAAAATTCAAGTAAAATAAAAATAATTATGCCGATTTGATGTATTTTTGGATGCTGAACAAGTTCACATAGTGAGAATCATTTTCAGAGATTAATATAAAATAAAATTTTAATATTTTTAATTATTATTATTAAAAATTATATATAGATATTTTGGGCAATTTTGATTGGCTAATAAAACTATATTATATAGCACCTGATAATCCCTCTGACCCCTCCCCCCTAAAAAATCAGGTGATAAATGTCTCTACCCTTACCTCTTACGACAATTATTTGATTCATGAAGTAATTTGATCTTCTGTACCAATAACAATTGCTGAAATATAAAAATCGATTGTTATTAAATGGAGTTAAAAGCAGCAAATCAGGACCCTGAAATATACATAGATAGGTCAGATATGAGATTGCTTATTTTTGAGGCTTTTTATGCAGATATTTTCTATTTATAGTAATTTTTTTGCTTATTTTTAAAGTTTTTCTGCAGATCTTTCCTTTTTTAGTAACCCTATAATTAACCTGACCTATTTATGTATATTTTGGGGTCCTAGCAAATCAAGCTTGCGCAAAACCCAAGAACATAAATCGTTTATTCATATAGGTCATACCATTTAGGCATAAGTATAAAAATTAGTTATAAATAAATGGAGTTAAAAGTAGCAAATTATATTCAAGAGCATTACCGTAAAATGCTGTAACAAAACCGGGTCTGTTACATTTCACCAATTTTCGAACCATATGGTAGACTGGGTTTAGTACACACTAAAAAGTTTATTGTAAAAAAAAAAAATTTAAAGTGTATACACACTAAAAAAAACGTATATAGATTTTGTAGTTCGTGTCTGGGTCTAATTCATAGTAGATCTACAAATGATCTTGTATACAACACTTTATGCTATTTCTAAGCATAATATGCTTTTAAAAGCATAAAAGTTAAGAAAACAACTATGGAATTGTTGTAAGAAAGGTTAAAAAGTAAGTATTATTAAATGCATCAATTTGATTTATAGTTATATTAATAAAGGGTTTTACATAGTAAATGCTGCGTGCTTACAAAGTAAAGTTTACCAAAAAAAACTGATATTAAACAATCTTATGATCGAAAGCTTACTGTTTTGCTTTATCATTTGTATTACTTCAATACTATATTTGTATAAAATTTTTTTAACTTTACATATAACCTGAAAATTTCAATTTGGGTCTGTCTATATATGATCTCTGTCACATTTTTATCTAGTTGACTTGCAGATCATCAATTAATTGGATAAAAATCGATATATATCTATAATCGAAATATATCATTTTTATATTAAATCGTTATATATCTTTTTTTTTTTTTGTTTTTAATGGCCGTCTACTTTGGCCGACGGTTTTATTGAATATTTGTAATATTTGTTACATGAATGAGTGTACAACTAGCCACACGTGCACTTTTGGTGCCTAATTTAAGTAGTCCGCCCGAAGGTTTTACACTAGCTGTCATACCTGCAGACCAACTACGGGACCTGCCTATTTAAACTCTCTGACCCATGCTTCTCCTATTACTATCTTACCTATAAGCCAGTATATATTATGGCTTTTCTAGGGTTATTCACAATAACTACCGACCTTAGGGCTACTTTACTCTCGTAGAAATTGCCAGCCACTTACAAGAATATGTCCCACATCATATAACTATCGTGGTTTTCAGTAACTTGCGCCAAGGCCATATCGGTTCCTACATTGCCCTTATAAGGTTCATTCCGACCCTAGTACAACCTTATTTTGGTAGCACTTATTAGATCTTCTCTACCTCCTTACTCGGGACTTGCCAAACGGGTTTCTGTTTTTCTGGTTCCCTAGATTTGCGGTGTAACAAACACCATTGCGCCCGAAAGCTCCCATTC
>QKWP01001541.1:54514-108340 GCA_003550325.1 Gigaspora rosea
TTTTTTTTACTGTTTTATAACCGAGACCTTGCTCTTTTTCATTTATTAATTTTCATTATTACATGCAGAAGAGAATAACAATAATGTATTAAAATTATTTGAGAAAAAGAAACTTGGCCTTCATGATGGTCTTTCGCTACCAACAATCTTTATCCAAGGCCTAATTGTTAGCTGAGCTAAGTTTAACTTCTCAGACTTTTGAAATAAAAATTGTTAATATCGATAAACTTGTCCTGGCATAACCGGCCCAGGTCCCAATATGTTAAACAGAAAGCAGTCATATAGTCCGGACTGCTTAAGACAAAGCTTCTAGAATCTTCTTCCAGTGGTTTCTCCTTAAGTCTCGCACGTCTCGTGACGATTGTATCCAATACGGTAGGGGCCTTTCCTTTTTGGGAGCAGTAAATACTGCAGATCTTTTGGAGGGGGTACACCAAATCGCCCACTTTTTGAAAATTCTTCACAAACCAGCGACACCAAAAAAATTCACTTGTAGCCATAGTAAAGACAGTTGTTCTCCCCGTATAGTCCAAAATCCATCCGAGAGCCGCCAAATAATTCTCAGGTTGCAGTGAGTGATAAACTCTAAACTTGTCAGCAGGTAGTCTATGAACTTTACCTCTAAACGACAAGTGCCATCTTTTTGGGTGAGTGACAAACTCTAAAGCTATTAGCAGATACTCAGTTAACTGTATCTCTAAATAACAGCAGCCAGAGTGCATGTTTTAGTTGGGTTTTCTACTGTTTCTTTAAGACTGTACTTCTGAAGTGTTAGCACTTTTGTTGGTACAAGTGATCGGTGGATAGAGTTACGGAAGATCCCAAATTACTATGTTGTACAAAGTTGCACAAAAATTACTATAGTAATTTTTGTGCAACTTTTGTACAATATAGATAGTAATTCAGTTATAAAATTTTAAAAAACTTTAAAAATTTATATTTTAACAACCACTGATCCAATTAAGCTCAAATTTTAACTATATATTCAGGATATGCATAACTATGCACCTGCATAGTACAAACTTGTTACACTACATATAGCTTGCAAAAATGCTTAAAATCCAATTTTTTAAAAAAAAATATTTAATTTTTTTTATTAAAAATTAAAATTTTTAAAAAATTTATTTATTTATTTTTTTTTTTTTGATTTTTAAGATGAGATCATGCCTCGGTCTTTATTAAGCATAGTTATTATTACAACATCCATGAATATTGCATTGGATTACTACAACTACCAAGTACCGAAACTTAGACTATTTATCTACGACCTAAACCTACTAGAGTATCCTATATGACCCATTCATATACTCAACCTGGTTTTTGCATCTTACTTTAACCATTGATAGTACCTGTAGTGCTGCCGTCGCCGGGTTCGTACCTCAAGCCATTTCTTGAATGCTGCCGCAACCTGGCCCATATCTCAAACCACCACCTTCTTACTAGTATCTATAGTATGACACATGCCTTTACAAAGTTCACCAACCCCGGTACTTCTCCCGTTCCTTTTCTGGTTTCTTTCCAATTGCTTTCCTTACCCCTACCTCGCTTTCTTTCCCCCAGTTATATTCCTACTCCCAATTCGAGGACTCGGAAGGAGTGGTCTGCCATTGGCGAACCCAATGATCACCCTCCCTTGGTACATGCTTCTGTAACACATGTCCTTTTCCTCTGGTGCGACTCTGGCAGTCTGATTGGTAGAGCCCCGCCATAGGCCCTTTTTGTCGTAAGTTTGCTTCTGATCAGTCCACTTCTTGGTCAGTCTGCTTCCGGTCCGTCCTCATCTGATTTCTGTTTAAGTACCATTGAAAGTTGGCTACCTCTTTGCTCGGGTCTTGCCAAGTATAGTTTCCTTTGTCCTACGGTTCTGTGCATAACACAGCGCCTGCGCTCCCCAGGATCTATGCGCCCTAGTTCTGTGCATAACACAGCTCTAGAGCTCCCAATGCGAGTTGGTGTAATCCAGAAAACAGATTTGTAAATCTGAGCTCAGAGTCCATGTTACCATAACACAAATAAATTTTTCGAAATCGTCTCCAGTAGGATTCGAACTCGGTATCTTTTGTTACAACTACTTGGGGGGTGACAATACTCCAACTACACTATATCACCACACCCCTTTTAAAAAATTTATTACTTAACAAATTGCTTATAAAAGAATAGTAAAATATATATCAAAAGATAGCCCAAAACCTATATTATTTGACATAAAAAAATTTATTATAAGTTATTAAAATTTGAAAATTTTTATATATAGACAATATTAATTTTTAGCTTTTTTCTGCCAGAATAAACGAGATGACCAATATAAGGGTGGTGACATATATTACATAATATAATTTTACTATACCCCCTACCCTCTCCTCCCTATATAAGAGAAATTTGATTGGCTATTATGAACTTCTATATTTAATATAAGATTTTAGAGACACCTTCCGTCACTACCCTAATAGTTTATTTTTTTTTGGTTTTGTTTTTTTTATTTTTTTTTCAGTTTTGTTTTTGTTTTTTGTTTGTTTTTTTTTACTTATTTTTTAATTTTATTTTATTTTATTTATTCCTTACTTCTTTCGAAACTTTGCAAAAAAATAACCTAACTTTACAAAAATATCTATTCTAACTTTTCTGGCACTTTGCAAGAAATAGCAAATATGAAGAATATAAGTGAATATAAGCGAATATAAATGAATATTAGTGAATACAGTATAAGGAATATAATAGTTTATTTTTTTTGTTTTCATTTTTTATTTTTTTTTGGTTTTATTTTTTTTGGGTTTATTTTTTTTTGGGTTTATTTTTTTTTGGGTTTATTTTTTTTTTGGGTTTATTTTTTTTTGGGTTTATTTTTTTTTTGGGTTTATTTTTTTTTGGGAATTTTTTTTTTTGGGTTTATTTTTTTTTGGGAATTTTTTTTTTTGGGTTTATTTTTTTTTGGGAATTTTTTTTTTTGGGTTTATTTTTTTTTGGGAATTTTTTTTTTTGGGTTTATTTTTTTTTGGGAATTTTTTTTTTTGGGTTTATTTTTTTTTGGGAATTTTTTTTTTTGGGTTTATTTTTTTTTGGGAATTTTTTTTTTTGGGTTTATTTTTTTTTGGGAATTTTTTTTTTTGGGTTTATTTTTTTTTGGGAATTTTTTTTTTTGGGTTTATTTTTTTTTGGGAATTTTTTTTTTTGGGTTTATTTTTTTTTGGGAATTTTTTTTTTTGGGTTTATTTTTTTTTGGGAATTTTTTTTTTTGGGTTTATTTTTTTTTGGGAATTTTTTTTTTTGGGTTTATTTTTTTTTGGGAATTTTTTTTTTTGGGTTTATTTTTTTTTGGGAATTTTTTTTTTTGGGTTTATTTTTTTTTGGGAATTTTTTTTTTTGGGTTTATTTTTTTTTGTCGTGTTTTATAATAATATATAATAAAATATATAATAAAATATATAATATAATATATAATAATAATAAATAAAAAAAATAAAATTTTATATTAAATTGCGAAAACTTTGCAAATAGTGTATAATAATTTAAAATATTATATAATAATAATAAATAAAAAAATAAAATTTTATATTAAATTGCGAAAACTTGCAAAAGCTTGTAAAAATTTGCAAAAGTATGATTATATGAATATAATAATTATTAATTAATATCATATTAGATATATATCGATTAATATCTATATTATTGGCAAATTTTATATATAGATATACAGTCGTCTCTCTCTAATCCGAACCTCTAAACCAAATACTCTTAAACTCTCTCTAAACTGAACAAAATCTCCTAGAACATTTGTAAATTTTATTATAAAGTTCAGATAAGCCATATATAACTTTTTGAAAACTGAACTTTTTCAAATTTTTATATAGTAAAAAAAAGAAGTCCCAGTAGTTAGAGTTGACTATATATCAATTACTAACCGGGTAAGATATATATCGATACTAAATACCCCTGCCGATTTCTATCGATAGTGATAATAATCGATATATATCAATACTAAATACCCCTGCCGATTTCTATCGATAGTGATAATAATCGATATATATCTAATAATCAGATATATATCGATTACTATTACTATCAATAGAAATCAGCAGGGGTATTTAGTATCGATATATATCTACCCAGTTAGTAATTAATATATATTTATATATAATATTTGCCGATGCTATAACAATGCGAAATTTTAAATGTTTCACCAAAATTCAAAATGTAACTATTATTTAAATTAATACTAATTCGCCAAATTTTAAATTTGGACCTTTGGTTTAAATTTTAACCAATTTGCTAAAAAAAAATATGATCTATATAAGAAATGAACGGGTCCTGTTGGGTGTATATTGAGAGAAAAGTTTGTAGAAAGAAAATAAGAAAGTGTAGAAAGCATATATAGCATACATTTAATTTGAAATGATTTTTAAGAACAGAGTTAAAAGTTAGTATAATTATAAGTATGCTTGTGGTTATAATTAAGATATAATCAAGTTGCATTCCAATCAATTTGTTGAAAAAGAGGAATAATTTATTGAATTTTGTATTGGGAAAACTACATAGCAATAATATGTGCATTACAGATATTTTTTATAGCATGATGTGTTGGTTGTTCAATATTATGTTTTTTGTAAATAAAAGTGAAAGAAGAGTTGTAAATATTATAGGGCTGAAATTCTAGAATAGGTAAAAAAGAATAGTTTTTTGCAAGTTTATTAGCTTTATTGTTGTATTTATTATATACTTGTATTTTGTATAGTGTAATATTAAATGAATATGATTTAATAAGGTTAAAAAGAGTATGCCAAATAGACCAGTAGTTGTTTGAATATAGTTTGTTGTGATTTTGTGTATTTGAGATAAGTGTGTTGTACTTTGAAATAATAGATTGGGAACTAGTATATATATCTATATTACTGTTTTAAAGGCAAGTACAAATTACAGATAGTATAGCAATTAGTTCAGCTTTGTATAAAGATGGCCAGTTTTGAATTTGTGCAGAAAAAGAGTGAGAAATTTTGTTATTGAAAACTTGAATCTATGCAATTCCTATGGAGTATCTTGGGTTGGAGATATTAATAACTGAACTATCAGTATAGAAGCAAAAATTTGAAAGTAGAAAGTTAGATTGTGCTATAGATTAAAGTTTTGTAGTAGCTAAAGAAATTAGAAAAATATCTAAAATAAGGTTATTATATATATTATGATTTGGGGTAGATGAGGAGTATTAATAAAATGGCGGGATGCAATAGAATATAACAGATCAAGATAATTAGCATTAAGTTGGAGTTTGTTTGTAAGTTGAGTGTAGGTTTTTTTACTCAAGAATTTAGTAGATAGAGTAGCTGATATATCTAAAGTACAGATGTTCTAAATTCTATTTGAATTAAGAGAGCATCCTGAGCAAAGAGTGCATTGTATATCAGGAGTAGGATAAAGAGATATGATACTATAGTCACTTTGTACTGTATATTCTAATGTGTTATAAAAATAGTATTTGTAGTATAGTTGCGTCAAGCTTTTCCAATTATAATTTTTTGATCAAGATAGAAAATAAGCCAAAGTTTGGATTTAGAATTAAAGTAACCAGTTTAAAATGAAAGTGAATTAATATTAAGAAGTTGTAAAGAAGAGCAGATACGATGAGTAGTAGTATTAGAAAGAATTTTGTTTTTAAGAATTAGGAACCACTTGGGTATTTTGTCTGAAATAAGATTAAGAATTCTAGGAAAAATATGTAACCAAGATAGAAGGGTTGTATTATTATAAGAAGTAAGTTGCTTTAAAAATAAAATATGCTTTAAGTGCAATTGGCATTTAATTGAGAATGATAGTAAAAAAGGGATTCAAGTGAAGTATAAAGTAGATTAATAGTAAATAGATGTAAAATTTCAGTATGTGCAAATATAGAAGCTTCTTTTTTTTTTTTTTATGTCAAAGTTCCTGCTTTGGGTGAGAGTTTATTTAATTAAGCCTGTGAATCAAGGTTCTCTTTGGGTGCCCACAATTGAGTTACATTAAATGAGGGTACAACTAGCCACACGTACAACTTTTGGTTGTCTAATTGAAGTAGTCCGTCCGAAGGTTCTATACTAGCTACCATACCTACAGCCCAACTAGGGGATTGCCTATTTAAACCCTCTGGTCCAAGCTTCGCATATCAATCCTACTTGTACCACCGGCACAGCCCTCCGATATATTAGTCAGTTGAAGACAGTTCTGGATGCTAACTACATCCCCTTAGGACTAATTTATCCTCGCGGTACACTTGGTAGAGCAGTCTCTGTCCCACACAGATATTACCTACGCTTCGGTAACTTGCATTACCTACTTCTGCCCTTGTAAGGTTCACCGACCCAGTACCCACCATTACTTTCCTACCGGTCCATCATTGGATACCCCAAACTTCCAATCCAGTTGGCCCGGAAGGGTTGATCTACCCAGCATTAGGTGCTACTATGGTTTTTCTTCCCCTGGTATCTAATTCCAAAACATAGGTCCTTTCCTCCGGTACGACTCCGGCAGCCAGGTTGGTGGACCCTCTTTTCCGAAGGTTATATCGTCCATTTCCAGCTCCAGTTTTCGATATTCCGGTTCTGGTAGCACCGTCGAAGATCATTGCTACCTCCTTACTGGGACTTTCCAAATGGGTTTCTATTTCCCTGGTTCCTTGGATTTGTCTGTGTCACCAGATACAACTTCGCCCGAAAGCTCCCATTCGAGATAGTAACCAAGGACTACAAGTGATATACCCAACCGATTGACAGGAAACAGTTACCATAATACCGATATATTTTTTCCAAAGCATCGCCAGTGGGATTTGAACCCTAGACCTGCCACTTGGGGGTGACAACTTACCAACTTCCCTAAGTTGCCACACCCTTAAATATAGAAGATTCTAAGTGATTAAGGAGTTAAATTATTTTAAAAGTAGTAGAGTATTTGTTGGGTCTATGGCTCTGAAGTCTGGGTCCAGTCCAGTCTGGATCCGACTGGACCCGGACTCGAACCCGAATTCGAACCATAAATTTTGCCAATTTCTAACCTGAACTTGGACCCAAACCTAAAGTACTAAACCTGAACTGGACTCAAACATGATTATAGGTTCGGTTTGGGTTTGGTTCAAAGTTTGTGAACATGTTCGGTTCTGGGATTAGCAGTCATTCTAAAAAAAAAAGATAAAATTTCTTAAACTATATATATTACATAGTAATTGAACCTGGATGAGTGGCCACCCAGGTTACCTATTCACCTGTGGGTTACCTGGGTTATATTTTTGCAACCCGAGTGGGTAGAAAAAAAAACCCTATGTAACCTTCTAATATTTGGATTTTTTAGGCAAAACGGTTTTTTGTTCATTTCACATAATGTGTACTATGCCATATAGGCGATTATGCATCAAACAGGCTTATGTAATTTTTTATTTTTTTTTTTTGTAAAATTTTTCTAAGTTTTTTTTTTGGTTTATTTGATACTGTGTGCACTACGCCATATAGGTGATTATGTATCAAACAGGTTTAAGTAATTTTTGCACTTTTTTTTGCGAAAATTTGCAAAAAAAAAAAGTGCAAAAATTACTTAAGCCCATTTGATACATAATCACCCATACGGCATAGTCAGTGTTGGGTACAGTCCTAAGTCCAGTTTTAAAAACTGGACTGGACTGGACTGTTCCACTGGAACTAGGTCCAGTTCCAGTTCCAGTCCAGTTTTTATATGATTTGTCTAAAAAATTTTTATTGGCTGTAGGCTTTATATAATTTGTACATACATATTTGCTGATTGCTAAATAGCAATTCAAAATTTAATAGTTTAGCTTTACAAAAGCCTTCTATTTTTATCTTATTTCAGAGAAATTACTGCCAGAAACTTGTACTACTAGTACCTGTTAGGAACTTTAACTTTTATGGGTCCACAAATCTATTAACAAAACTACAAATTTTATTTATATTTTTATATAACTTACTATAAATTACTACACATTAATAGTATCATGGAAATATATATAAAATATTAAGATTAAAGATGTCTTGAGATTGTGTACAAGCACTAAGATTAATTAATTGATAATCCGCCTGTCAACTGGAGAGTGATCCTATAGGCGAAATGTGGAGTTCTTCCATCTAAAATTTTTTTCTTACTAAGTTAGATCATCCAAATCAGCCCAGTGGATGGCGAGTTATCGGTGAAAAACGATTGGCTGACTATATAAAATCCGAGCCAGAAATTACATATGAAAATCAGTTAAAAATCACTATAGGCGAAATGTGGCGTGCTTTTATCTAAAACTTTTTTCTTACTAAGCTAACGATACATACCCACTAATTGAAAGTTGTAGAGCTCGTCGAGACGCATCTAATGGTGGTTAGATCATCCAAATCAGCTCTGTGGATGGCGAAATATCGTCAAAAAAACGATTGGCTAACTATATAAAATCTCAATAAACAAGCATTGTTTACAGGGATTTTATGTAGTCAGCCAATCGTTTTTCGACGATATCTCACCATTCACTGGACCGATTTGGATGATCTAACCACCGTTAGATGCATCTCGACGAGCTCTACAACTTTTAATTAGTGGGCATGTATCGTTAGCATAGTAAGAAAAAAAGTTTTAGATGGAAGCACGCCACATTTCGCCTATAGTAATTTTCATATGTTATTTCTGTCACGGATTTTTATATAGTCGGCCAATCGTTTTTCAACGATATCTCGCCATCCACTGGGCCGATTTGGATGATCTAACCACTGTTAGATGCGTCTCGACGAGCTCTACAACTTTCAATTAGTAGACATGTATCGTTAACTTAGTAAGAAAAAACTTTTAGATGGAAGCACGCCACATTTCGCCTATTCTCCAGTTGACAGACGTTCAATTAAAGTAATCCTTATAGTGATTTTACTAAAGATTCATGGTGTAAAATATGATAATGAATTTAGTTAACTGGGCAAACTACTTTTAGTATTAATTAATTGTTTTTATTAAATCACAGTAACTACTTAATTAATTACTCTGCCTGTTTATCTAAGTAATTGTATGTTATATACAAAAAATTTATTTGGATTGATCAGCTTTCATATTATAAATTTAAATTAAGACTTGTATAAATACAAAATTTAGATATTAACTATACTTAATTATACTAAATAAGAAAATAAAGCTTATATAAAAGCAAAATTTAAGTACTAAACAATTACAATACTAATTTAGTTAGATGTTTATTATATTAAAAAAAGTTAATCTATTGATATTTTAAATTATTTATAATAAGATCAAAACTTGTATAGTAGAAAAATTTAGATGTTATTTAAATAATAAATACAAGTTAATATATTTGTATAGTTATACAATATATAAATATAAAAATTTTATAAATATAATTTATTTTTATTCGTATATATATATTTATTATTTAGGTCCAGTTCCAGTAAGTACTGGAACTGGACTGGACTGGTCCAGTCCAGTAGTGGTCCACTGGACCAGTCTAGTCCAGGGCCAACACTGGGCGTAGTACACACAGTGTCAAATGAACCAAAAAAAAAAAACTTAGAAAAAATTTTTTACAAAAAAAAAAAAAAATAAAAAATTACATAAGCCTGTTTGATACATAATAGCCCATATGGTATAGTATATATTATGTGAAATGAACAAAAAAAAATTTAGAAAAAAAATTCACTTTTTTGCTGTTTTGTCTAAAATATCCAAATCTTAGGATGTCACATAGGGCCTTTGTTTCTACCCAATGGGTAACCTACTCAGGTTGCAAGAATTTAGCTCAGGTAATCCGCAGGTGATCAAGTAACCCAGATGGCCACTCACCCAGATCCAATTACTATGTAATATATAGTTTAAGAAATTTTATCTTTTTTTTTTTTTTAGAATGACTGCTAATCCTGAACTCGGACAGGTTCGCAAACTTTGAACTGGACCTGGACCGAACCTATAATCATGTTTGAGCCCAGTTTAGGTTCGGTACTTTAGGTTCAGGTTCAAGTTTGTGTTCGAAATTGGCAAAATTTATGATTCAAGTCTGGGTTTGAGTCCGTATCCGGTCGGACCCAGACCAGACCGGACCCGGACTTCGGAGCTCTAATCCAAATGTCCAAATGTCCAAATTGTCCAAATGTCCAATATTATAATGTGCTATCTCTGGTTAGAGTTGTAGTTAAAGAGTTGTCAAATAGCTTGGGAACTTTTAAAAATTATATAATTTTGAAGTAAATAAGTGGGTTTTCAAAATATCAGGTTATAATTCTGGTCAAAATTTTATAATTCTAATCAAAATAATAAAATTATAAAATTATTAATAACTATTGATCTACTGAACCAATTTGGATAGTTTAACTACTGTAACAAAATAATCCTCTTAAAAAGAGGATTTTAAAATTGTCTTTTAAATAGAAGAAAATTAAATTAATTTTGTTTTCAATTTTAATATTAGATTTTAAAATCCAAATAATTTTGTTTATATATTTTTTAAACTATTTAGTGAAAAATTTGTCTACTAAAATTTTTGGCCAATTTTTATACAATTGTTTCAAATTTTATTAAAATATACTTTTATATTTTCTAAACAAGAATAAAAGTGTGCTATATACTAGATACTATATATTACTCTAGTTATATCAACAATTTTGAGTTATTAGTAAAAGAATTCAAAATATTAATACAATAAGGGGCTGACTTTTATTACCTAATATCCATTTACTATAGGGGCTTACTCCCCACCCCCAGATAAGATCTATAAATAGAATTTTGGCCAATCAAATTTAACTAAGGTAAGATTTTTCTTGACCTCCCACCCCCTAAAATATTACCTAATAAATGTCAGCGCCCTAAGTTATACTAATATTTTTTATTAAATTTTTTAAAAAAAATGACAGTATAGAAGAACGCTAAATCCTGGGTCTCGAAATCGCAGGAAAATTGGTTAGTTGCGGCAGCATGCAGGCTTGAGATACTTACCCAATGTGGTAGAGGCAGCTGCATGGCTTGAGATACGAACTTTCAAGAAGTACGCTAGTAGGAAATCTTGGGTGTACCAATTTGGAAGCACAAAGCGCCTACCTGGAATCACATACACCAAATTGGAAGTGACGATACTAGGAAATGTGGGTAAAGTGGCAGACATGTGAATACTAATCAGCAGCTGGGAAGGGATGTACAAAACCAGGCTGGCTATATAAATGGGAATATGGCAGGCTCTAGTAGGTTTAGGTCGTAGATAAATAGTCCAAGTCTCGGTACTTAAGTAGATAGTAGAAAGATTGTAAGCAGTAATGTGTAATGATCAATATACATCTAATAAAGTCCAGAGGCATGACCTCACCTTAACAACAAAAAAAAAAAGACAGTATAGAAAGAGTTTACTATAATATAATTATATCCAAATATTGATATAACTGGATTAATATATATAAAATGTATAATTCTTATTTTGCAAAATTTTTAATACTCTCAAAAATATATAGTTTTTATAATATATTTAATAATAAAAAAAGTACTTTTATATAACAATTATAAAAAATTTTTTATAATTATTATATGTAAATACTTTTTATAATGCTAAAATTTTTAAAGATTCTTTATAATTAATTTTACAGTGTTTATTTTTTAAGTAATATAAAAAAAATAATATGACTTAAAAGTTTAAATAAAATAGTATACTTTATAGCTATTATATAAATCTATACTTTTTGTTTAAAATTTTTTTAAGTATGCATACTATAGCTATTAAATGTAATATTATCAGCAAATCTATAATAGTATAAACTTATATAAGATTTTACAAACTATAATATAAACAAAATATTTTGTAATATATTTTGAAATATTTTAATTTTTAAATATTTCGAAAGTAGTTTCAAAATATTTTAAAAATTGTTTCAAAATATTTTGAATATTTTAGGACTAGAAAACCAAACTGGATTAGTAGATCTGTAATCTGAATTGCATAATGAACTAATATTTTTGAAATAGTTCGATGATGTACAAATTTTGTATTACAAGATCAGATTAGATCTTTTGTTTATAATTAGACTTCTATTTTGTTTTTTTTTTTGCTTTTTTGTTTTTGTTTCATTTTTAGTTCATTTTGTTTTTTATTTTTTTTTATTTATTTATTTTTAATTTAATTTTATTTTATTTTTTCTTTTGGCACTTTACAAGAACACTTTTGTAAGGACAGTGTCATTAATTATCTGATTATTTTTTATCAGAGGCCTACTCCCCTTCCTCTTCCTTAATATATATAGTCAGGTTCTTATATTTAATTTCAACTTTTTTTACTCTCTTCCCTCCTAAAAAATCATCTGATTTTTGGTACTCCCCTAAGAAAACAAACAACCTTTTGAAACTTTGTGCAAGCCAACCCAAACTTTCAACACTTTGCAAAAATATATAACTGATTTCTCTAGCAATTTCTAAATTCCCAAAACACTTCTTTAAAGAAATAAAGATTTAGTTAGGACTTGATTTATTTTTTTATTTGAATAATTTGTTTTTTGTTTTTTGGTTTTTTTTTTTAAATTTGGTTTATTAATTTATTTTATTCTAGCACTTTGCGAGAACAGAACCCTTATTTACTAGTACTTTGCAAGAAAACCAATCTAGACTTTTTTAGCACTTCATAACTTTTTTGGTATTTTGCAAGAACATTAAACCAGCTTTCGCAATTTCTGAATTTGCAAAAATACAAACTCTTATTTCAAAGAAATAAAAATTTGGACTTTGTTTATTTTTTTTATTCAGTTTGTTATATTTTTTGATTTTTTGTTTGTTTTTTGTTTCTTTACTTATTTTTTTAATTTTTATTTTATTTTATTTATTTCTAACTTTTTCAACACTTTGCAACTTATCCAGTACTTTATTTTTTTTAAAGGTTTTACAACTGCGACTATATTTAGATTCTTTATTAAATTAATAAAAGTAATGTTATATATATATATGTACAATAGATTCTATTATTATATATAGATATTCGATTCAGACTAATCTATTTGTGGCCCAAGTTGGCTATGCCTTGGACAAAATACAATCTGTCCTACCCAACCAACACCATGGTATATCGAAAAACCACCAGGAGTTCATGACTTGATTTTTACTATATCTTGTGACTTGGGTTATACAAATCGTAGTTCCTAACTAACAAGTTCAACCTCGCAGATATTGTTATACCAATCTACGATTTAATCTGTATTAAGTAAGTATTAAGTATGTCAATTGATGTCCTAGGTCCCTGGTGCCATAGTGTTTTAGTTCTCTAATACAGTTAAGCCACACCATAAATAATGTTCGCCGCCACTAACAAGATTTGAACTATCGACCTTCCAATTTGCAGCCTCAGAGCATAATCACTATACTATCAGACCTGAGGTCTTTATCGAGTACATTATAAGAATACTAACTTTAATTTCTTTAACACTTTTCAAGAATATACTAGATTTTTTTAGCAATTTGCAAGAACACCTAACATTTCTGAGAAATGCTTTTTTTTATTTTTTCACTTCTCTACTATTTTTTCACTTCTTGACTATTTTAGGAAGTATTTAGAAAAGAGAGCGAAACAAAGATTTAGCCAAAACAAAAAAATAACCAAAGCAAAGAAATAGTTAAAACAAAGAAGCAAAGATAATAGAGAATTGTGAGATAAGCAAAATAAGTGAATAGAACTAGTTTTTTGTATAGAAATAGAATTAAATATGATGAAGTGTGAAAGTAGTTTAAAATATTTGTAATAATATAAAAATAATACTATATAATAATGTAATATATAATAAAATATGTAATATTAATTAAAAATGTATATATAATAAATGTAAAATTAGAAAACTCAAATTCCTTTCTAATGATCATTTGGACCAAATTTTCTTACTGAAGAAAAACAAAGCTTTCTTGTTGAAGAGTTGTTAATAAGATAATACAGAAATCAGTTTTTATAAAGCCTAACCACTCTTTCAAGAACTCCTTTTTATATTTAGCATGCAAGCCAAAGTGTCTTCTTACAAGATAACAAGCAGAAGATAGCACCCTTGTACAAGAAATTTTGGTAGAAAGCAAAAAGCTTTTTCATTAATATAGTACCCTGCAGCAAAACAACAGGAAACAGCAAGAAAATAAAATTTTCTTTAGTATACTTTTCTTTAAATTTAGTACAAGTATTTCTTATTACTTTCAAAATTTTTACAAAAAGTGGGCAAAACAGTTTACCCCCATCAAAAGATCAACAATTTTTATAATTTCTATTTCAGATGAATTTAGTAGATTGCAATCATATGTTTGTTTTGGATATGTTACAGCATGTGCTACTTCAGGTAACATGACAATGAGCTACACTAATAGTAAAAGAGATATTTAAAAACCAAGTCAGAGTCAAGATGAATAATTTAATTAGAGTAAAGCTTTACAATAGAGATATATAATTATTGTAGTTGTTATATAATTTTTTATACCTAGTACAAATTATAATAGTAGTTTCATTTTCTTTGTTATTCCTTTTTTTTTTGTTTTGGTTTTTTTATTTTTTTTTTGTCTCTCTTTGGCACCTTGCTATTATGTACTGTTTTTTTTTTGACTTTTTTTTTCTTTCCATTTGTTTTATTTGAATTTATTTTGGTTTTTTATTTAGATAGAGTAGGTTATTTCCCTCTTTATATTATTTCTTTTTTTTCTTTCATTATATATTATTTTTTCTAGAAAAACCCTTCTACTTAGAAAGCTAAGAGAAGGAGGTTTAAAAAGTAAGCAGTTATGATGAGCACTCTCAAACTAAGTTTTGGAACAATGCAGCAGATCACATTTGAAAATTTGTTGAAATAAGTGAAATATCAAATAATGTCAGACTTTTATTTAAGTAATTATTTGTGTACAGCTCATAAACACAATTTTCTTAAATAAATAAAGTGTTAGCAAGACTGCCAAAAGTTTAAAAAATAAATAAATGTAAAATATAATGTATAATAAAAAAATAAAAAAATATAAAATTTTATATTAAATTGCAAAACCTTGCGAAATATTGAAATATTGCGAAAACCTGTAAAAAAAGTATAATTATGTGAATATGTATATCATTTATTTTTAAAAAATTTTGAAAATTTGTGAAAATTTGCAAAATATTGCAAAATATTGCAAAAATATCACAAACTATATGAAATAAATTCTGTAATATTATGTAATCAATTTCAAACTATTCTGCATTAATTATAAGAATTTTGAAATATTATTGACTGTAATAACTTATATAACTTATATAAGATTACATTTATATAATTTGCTGATGATATAGTTTGGACTTTTGAAAGTTATCATAGTTAGTTAAAATGAAGATTTTTTATAAAACTTTTTTTATATTTCATTTTAACAATTATTTTAGTTGGCAAATTTGCCTACTAAACCAAATAGTTTAAAGAATACTCTTTATATAGTGTGCTAGTAATATATTTTAATTAATCTTGGCTTTTTGTAAAATATCTAAAGTACTATATAGCACTATATAGTAATAAATATTGAATTTGATAAAAATATTATTAATTAATTTTTTTATTATAAAAAATTTTTTATTTCAATTTACAACAAACTTTTTTTTTATTTTGGTTTAGCAAAATTTGTAATTTAACCAAGTATTTAAAAGGATTACTCAAGTAATTTTACTGTATTATAGATTCTTATTTATAATATTAACAAATTATTATTTTTCTTTTTATATTAAAATTTTTATAAAATATAAGGAAGTTTGAAAAAAATTACTGATGCTTACTATTTTTTGTTTTTATAAAAATAAATTCAACTATTTTATTAATAATTTTTTATTTGCTACTGTACAAAAACCCAATATCTAACTACGATTAGTGGATTCTAAACTAATAATTTTTTTACTTAACAGATTTTATTTTTTTTATTACTTTTTGACAATAATATTTGATAAATAGAAGAATAATAAAAATACTCAAGTATTAATTACAATCAATTTTGATTAATTATATCAAATGAGCAATATTACAATCATTATTATATCAAAGATAGTGTTTAAAAATCTTTAATTATATTATTATTTACTATATATATTCAAGTTGTCAACAAAAATTTATATAATTATTTCTAAGCATTATTGTGATTACTAGCTAATCATATTGAGAATAAAGTTTAAAAACATCTATTATAATAACTAAATACTATTGCAAATTATTCAAAAATGAAGTTTGAGAATGCCTTGAATCTACTTAAAGCAAATTCAATTTTAAATTAGGTCTCTATTTAATAAAATTAAACTTGATTAAGAAATTTGTTAGTGACGATTGGTTTTGTTATATCTGGATTGAAAAAACTGTTTATGCAAGTTGTTCAGCTCTTTAATAAATAATTATAAAATGTTACTATTATAAATAAATTAAAAAAAATATTAGATTTGTTGTTTACAGCTTGAATTTTAATTATATACTACATTCTATAGTTTAAACCACTTTGATAGAAATTACAAAGTATATCAAATATTCTATTAATAGAGAATATTCGAAAATTTTCATAAGCTGAAGATTTTTGACCCAATAATCTTTAGCAGTTCCAATAATTGTATTTAATTGATATTGATCTTAAGGATTTGCGATAAAAGATTGCCATCAATAAATTTGATAAGCTTTTTAGATGTATTGCGAATATTCTTGTAACTTTCAATTACTGTGATTTGATGAATAAAAATTTTTTACTTTATTCGTTTTTTTATTTTTTATTTTTTATTTCTATTTTTTATTTATTTTTTTTAATTTTTTTTTTTATTTTTATTTTTTTTTATTTTTTTATTATTTTCTTAATTAAATTTTAAGTTAATAATTTTATTAATATCAAGCAAAATTTAATCCTCTACTCAATTCAGTCAGTTTGGAATTTTGTTACTATAAAGATTCTATTTAATTACTACCTCGCACTCCATTAGCACTGAATTTTATTTTTTTAATTTGTACTATACACCCTATATCCTCTATACGCTGGTCAAATTTAATAATTTTACTATGAATAAATAATAAGAAATCCTTCACCGTATCTTTAAGAAGTTTTTTTTTTAAACGTTGTCATAAATGAAAACCTTTTAAGGATTAACTGTGCAGATAGAAAAGTAATTTAGCATATTTGTATATATTTTACTTGGTAAATAGCAAAATCTTCCAATAAATTTAACTTGTCTACAATTTGGTGACTTCTGTATTTTTATGCATCATGATAAAATTGCATTATTTTCTATTGCATTAATACACGTAATTAAATTTCACTTTCACATTATTAGGGAATAATAAACCATTCCGAAGGTTTCCAACGTAGACAATAAAATACAAGCTAATTTTTTGATGGGCATTATATAAGTTATACAGCATTATTCCTGTATTAAACTACCACTTTCGCTATCATTGCAATCTTAATCATGAGCTATAGTATTAACGTTAGCTTTTGAAATTATTTTTGTACATGTTATGGTTACACGTGGTTTGTGCGTAATACAGAACCAGAACCAATCTTTCACACATTTCATGTGATACCTACCATTAACCATTACACCGGAATTATGATCTCCAATCGGGCTTTTTAAACATATCCCAGTTCTTCTGACTTGATAGTATATAGACATGATTATATGAATGATACAAGAAAAGGTATCTGGTAGGTACAGTACAGAAAATAACAGTCGACATATATAACTACTTAAATAAGGAATGCTTTCTCCGTTCTTAAAAAATGCGTATAATCTATATAACTAAATAATGAAAATGAATTTAGGCGAACGTTCTAAAATTTGATAAAGCGAACGGTACAGAAAAGTCTTTATATAAAAATTCTTTCAAGAGTCTTTGTTTAAAATATACGAGACTTTTTCATATATTTCATCTACATACTCTATCAATATTAGAAACTTTCGTATTGATACCTCATTTATTACTGATTATTTTCCGTGAAATTATTATTATCCAATATGTTTCATTTCGTCATATGCCCTGATCGTATTGCTGCGACGCTCCTATCGACGTAAAATCTCATAAAAGAAGAAATTCTAGTGAAAGCATTGAAAAAAATTATAAAACATAGCCATAGCACAACGTGCTTTAAACATAATCATAAACATAAACAGTGCTAAAAATAAACTTTGCCATAATTGATTTTTGATAAGCAGTTTTAATTACCCTATACCAATTCGTAACATAAAAATTATTTGCACTACTTGCATCGGCATGAATCAAGCACGTTCATAGATAATAACATTTAAGCTCTTTTAAAATAAAAAATGAAATTTGCTACATTATTTTTGCAGAGGTCTTAAAATTTATGTCTCAAATGGTTGTTCAGATTTCGGAACGGAAAGGTATAAGGTGACCTAATAGATTTATAATTAAGATAGTTATTTAAAGAACCATGTTATTGTATGTCAAAACACTTGCATCATCCGGGGCATCCCTTTGCCATGAATGAATTTCGATCCACTTATCCATTTAGCTTCGAAGCCAATAAAATTTTACACTGTAATCATACGTAGCAAATATAATATACTGTATGGTAGATTTTGATATTTTGCCATGTTCAATATTCGATAATAATCTTTAGTCTGAAAAAAAAATTAATTAGACTTCGAAGCTTTTTTTTGTTTGTGTTTTTTTCTTTGGCAAAAGTATACCCTAATGTCATTTTTAAGGCAATGACAGATATAGAGCTTTCCTATAAAGCACTAATACTTTCAAGACTGGAATACCTGTCGATACCCTTATCATGTTTAAGTTTTAAATACAGACTTACTATTATTTGCCGTCAGGCACTGATTCAGTAATTGGTGCGTAAATAAATCCTTGACCCGCGAGTTCATCGTATTCATTTGCAGGGATTCCTTTTCCGTAACGTTCTATCTGTCCATGAACGAGTAAAACATGTGTTCCTTTAGATGGATCAAGCGTTTTGGATTCGAGAAATTTGCGATACGCAATAGTATTTGCTGCAAGTTCTTTTCCAACACCCTCTTCGGACCATTCAGGATCTGTAATGTAATCGAAGACAACGCAGCGTTCATGAATGTCCATTGTTGAAGGCCAGGTGAAATCAGAACCGCCGAAGTCTGATGAGTGATAAACAAAGTAAAAAAAATAAAATCAATTAATATTCACTAGGTTCATCATTTTCACTATACCATCTATCTATTTTATTAGTTACTATAGGATCGGAGGCCGTTGTAATACCATAGAATTTTTTCAGATCATCTTTGTTCTTCGTAAATTGGCATAAACCAAGTTTTTCTGCAAAACTTTCGATATTAGGACTTTCAGGTATTTTCTCTAAGTTGTCAATTTTTCCTGGTTCTTTATATGTATCCTTGAAATTCATTACTTTTTTTGGCTGTTCTTGGTTTGTTAAAATATAAAAGAATGTCAATCACGGAAATTCGGAAATTACCCAAAAACTTTCTTAAACAGCGAATTTCACGTGACGATGGTTTATTCCCACGTGTACTATGCAAGTTGGTTTGCATAATGTGCAATTAAATATTACTTAAAATTCGTTCATTTTTTGTTAGGTACATCGAAGATGTGCCGAAGATGTGTCAGGGTCAAGGGAATGCCCAATCCTGAATATTTTGCAATTTTCTAAGTATTTGATTTTTACAATCAATTTATAATTGTTATTATGAGATTAATTTGAGAATTGAATGTTTAAAATTTTTACTTTATAGTAACACGTATAATATTCAGAATTGCGCACCCACTGTGTCTATGACGCGCCTTCGACGTACTAAACAAGGTGAAAAAGCAGAAAATAATTTAAGATTTTACTTTAAATACGAGCATGCAATTTATGTGAACAATCTATGACTTGATGGGCATACTAATACAAAAAAGTTATCAGTCACTAGAAATGTCATATCATGACACGTGAAATAATGCGTATCGTATTAATGCGCATTCACACATATGAATCCAAAAAGAAAATAATAATCCCATTTCTATGCAAAACTTCTATTCATATAAATTCGCACATAATTCTACTCTTGGAACCTAAAGCAAATTTGTAGTTGTTTTATGAAATAGATCGTGCGTGACTAAGACTTTTTGTTACGAGATTGAACCATCATTCCACCGCAATATTAATGCCTGTCACTTAGACAGATACTAAACTTAGCATGATGTAAGTCATTAAGTAATCGAAAAGATAAACTATGTGGTTATAAAAAGGTAGGTCTCTCAATGGGTTCTTTATCCTTTTGCTTTGCCGCCGACTTGCATGATGAGAGTCGTCTAAAGTTTAATTGAAATAAGTTAGAATAAATATTATAAGTAGGCAAGCAAGATCATGAGCAAAATGATTAAAAAATGATGTTTGTTAAGAACACATAAAACTCTTGATAGGTCAATCTATTTCGTTGAACAAAGCGAGTACCGGATGATTTAAGGCTTCCCCTCAATGAATTCAATAAAGAATCTGATTGGCCTGTCGATCAAATTGTCTAATCAGATCCTTTATCAAATTAATTGAGAGATGTGCTCTTAATGTTAACTATTAAATGGATGGATGGATTGATGGATGGAAAGTAGAATACAAAATGACGTTATCTTTAAACGAATTTCAGATGCTAAGTAAAAGGATCATGTGATAATGGGACTTGACTCTTTCCCTCATTATAGTTTCGATAAGTGAAATAAGGCCAGACCAATTTAATTCGGTGATTTACGTCTCGCAAAAAAGAGGGAGGGAAGGATCGGAGGGAAGGATCGGAGGGGAGTTTATTATAAAATTTTCCGAAATAAACCGTAATATCATAAAATTTTTTCGAAATTTTCTACATCAATAGTGAGGGGAGAAAGATAGGAGGGGAGAAGAAAAAAATTACCTCCGATTCATCCGGGCGAAATCCTACGAGAAGAATTATTAATTCCTCACGAGTATTTTTGCTAAAAACTTTGATAAAATAACTGTATATGTCTTGAAAGTGAATTTTTATTATTTTAATTATAGCCATAGTCGCTATTTTAGAAAAACCTTTTCAGAAATAGGATTTATACCTTTCACTGTTGGCTTCGAGGGGGATAATTTAAATCACCGAATTTAAGTTGGTCTGGAGGGGATAACTTAAACCACCGAAGTTAAGTTGGTCTGGCCTAATTAGAGAATAAGGAAAATAATTGGTGATATGTCAAAATTAATTTTACCTCGAAATCTGCTCTGGAAAATATTCTGCAGTATAACAGTTTGGTTTTACCTGGCAATTTAATGGTAACTATTCATCACTAATCACGTGTTCATATTATGATATAGTCGCGTACGATCTAAAAGACATTCAATTCTAGACAAAAGACAATTGTTTTTTTCGTCATTCAATTTCCTATATCAATACAAATCTTTTGCCTCTCTTCCCTCCTTTTTTTTTTTTTTTTATAATATTACAGATGATCAGAATTTCTTGGTCTTTATACTTTTAATCCAATCACATAAAACTTCGTACCATTGTCTGTTTAACCCTTGTTTTTAATTACGGTATTTGTTGCCAATCCTCTTTCGATGAGTGCACATGGTTTCCTCAATAATTGATATTGATACTTGTTTCGATTATTAAGATCGTAAACAGTGACGTTATTTTCTTATGCTGCTTGTGCAGCTGTGTCACTATAATTTTTGGTAAAATAATTTATTAAAAATTGAAAATTTGAAGTACCCCAATAATTTAAATTGTGCAGTAATTATAGTTTGTGAAACTGATAAGATCCTTGATAACATAAGAGATACCACAGTCATTCTACATAATCGAGTTTTATCCAATAAAAATCGTGTTGACAATAGAGAGAGAATTGGTATAGACGTCACACCTTGAAGCAAGCAAATCATAACATAGAAGAAATTGTGTAGATGAGTACGTGCTTCTGGCGAAAATCCGCCTGTTATCCTATTAATGGACTCAGAGGAACTTGGTTTAAACAAACAAGACCTACTCGCTACGGTCTCCTAGCTCAAAACGTTGATATTAAAAAAGTCCGTCTATCTAATGAACTTCTATTTGATAACATAGTAAATGTTTGAAATAAAGAAGTTATAAGGGGTTAAATTTCAGAATACCTTTATTAAACATTCTATAAATAGGTTTACAACTATACTTTATATCAATGAATTTAAAGAAAAGCTCACCTTTAGATTTTAAAAGTTAAAGTAAGATAAACAGTAATTACATCATTTATTCTGCACACTTTTTTATAAATTCGTCCCCAAATGTGGTAAATACAATTACAGATATTACACAATATCGGTTATTTTAGGCCCCTTTTTTCTTTCCTTTGTGTTTTTTAAGTTAGATTTTAACACTAACCTTTATAAGTATATTAAATTTGTACGATAAAAAAAAAAAAAAATTCTAACATCTGCACTCAATAAGGCAGATACATACCTCGTTACTGTCAAAAATATTACGTTTTTAACCTTGAAAGAATGCAAAACACTGCGAAGTTTAAGGACAATATTATTTTTTTTGTAATGTAGTATATATCTGATTACCCTAGAGTCGAGTGATCGACATGGTAAAAAAAAAAGTACGTAACTTAGCCATGTGGCTTGGCGATCTATGCAATCTTACCCACTACATCAGTACCGCGCCAAATAAATTCGAAAAAGGCACAATGTATTATGTATTTTCATTATAAATAACGGGTAATTAGATATCGTAATCAAGAATGTAATTTTGAAAATTTATATCTGTTCATACGCGTGTCTACATATTTTTTTTGTATAACAAAAAATATGGCTACATATTTTTTCTTGTATAACAAAAATATGCACACGTGTTTATATGATTAGGCTCCTGACTAGTGATACAGTAGAAGCTACGGCAGTATCGTAACTTAGTTGTAAGTAACTTTTTATTTTAGATTACGGTGTATTGTAGTGTTCTGATCTTATCTTTGACAAGCCATCCGGATTCTATTAAATCCGATTGAATCCGCATCAGATTATATACAAAGCTAGATTTGGACATATGGGGTCTTTGCTAGGAAACCACAGTTAGAGACTATTTAGATTTTGACAATAAAATTTGAAATTGCTAACTATCGATTAATCCAATTTGAATAAACTTTTTTTTATTTTATAAAGCTATTTAAGCTTTATAAAATAAAAAAAAGTTTATTCAAATTGGATTAATAGATAGCTACAATTTCAAATTTTATTGTTAAAATCTAAGTAGTCTCTAACTGTGGTTTTCCTAGCAAAGACCCCATATCCTTAAAGTCGGATTGAATCCGCGTCAGATTATATACAAAGCTAACTTTGGACATATTCTTAGATTCGTTATTTAAGTTCATTGATCAATCTGAATAAAACTCTATAATCTTGATATCTGAATTTATCAGGATTAGGAGCCAGACGAACGGATTTAGATTCGGAACACTAGTATGTCGTAACATATGTGTGTGATATCAGATATAATAAATATAGCTATATTATATCGTGATTATTTTTATATACGTATATGCCAAGCAATAATTGGATATAGAAAATGTGTACAGTAATAGCAATAATATGCCATAACTAATTGATAAAATAAGTTTACTTAATCACTAGCAAAATGACAACGTTTAACAGGCTGGAACCCATAACTATTATTCCTTTAACTTTAGACTTGCTCTTATATATTATAAATCAATTCACTATCCATTCAGTTAAAAAAAACCATGTGAACCCTTGAAATGCTTAAAAATATAAGGACCATAGCAAGTTTCTAATTTCAATATTTATTCTAACTCGTAAATGTTCAAATAAAATATAAATTCTTGGTTTTCCAAGTTTATTTAATAGAAAAATTGATATTGGCACTAACTTGCCGTTTTATATAATATTTAAACAGTATAGTTATCTACCATTTCATCGACATTACTTATAACTATTTTTCGATTGTTTAAGACATTCCGACATTCAATAGAATAATTCAGCATTAATATGGTGATTCAGAATTAAGGTTTAAAAATCCTATTTCTGTTTTGAAATTCCGAAAACAGGAAATGTACTAGGTGTATGTTTTTTTTTGATAATATATTAGTGCCAACTTGGATTGAAATAACTTGAATGATGTCGCATTTAAAGCAGCCCTCTATCTAAAGTTGCGACTTTAAATATCCAGAGTGTACTATATAAAGTTGCTACTTTTGATAAAAAGAATCTAAAATTAATATGGGGGTAAGTCAATAGAAATCAAGCAAATTTTTTATATTAAAGATTATTTATGACTTTGAACAAGAATACTTAACAGAAAATTGACAAAATTCAATAAAATTTTTTTAAATAATTTTTACAAACTTGTATAGTGCGAAACACTTAAAGGCTTCACAAACTTTAAAGATAATAACATTTAATATAAGAACAATATCACCAAAGTAGGCTGCTGTTTTGTAGTTTAGCTAATTTACTACAACTTGTCAGCTATATTTTTAAACCAATTATTATATTTTTTGACTTATGTAAGTTTAAAAGTATAAATTATGTAAAAATTTGACTAAAAATAGGATAAGTCATATGCTTGGCCTACTCCTATTACAGTATTAGTTAATTTTAAATTTATTTTTAAATTAATTTTAAAATATTTTTAAATTAATCAAAATCCAGGAGTTCTAAAACATCATATTTTGATATAAATTTTTCAAAAACAGGACAATTCACATGATTCCTGTCTTTAAGTTTTCTGCACCATATAATTAAATTAAAAATTTTTATTAAATTTGAGAAGTTTCTGTTAATTTGAATATTTTTCACTAATTAATTTGGTAGTGAATAAATCGAATAAATCTAAATCTGAGTTAATTCGCGAGTTATGAGTTAAAACAAGTCCAGTTTTTATTATATTAAAAATAGAATTTATATATCAATTATTTTGAAACAATATGCCGCTAATTTCATTTAAAATTAGAAATTTGATCACTAATTCAATTTCGAATAAAATCAGTGACATACTTGCTTCTACAAATTCTATTTCTTTATATTAGGAAGTTTCAAAGTTAAAATCAGAGAATCATATTTTATTTTTCCGATTTATAATACAACTTAGTAAAAATGCTATTGAAAAATCCTATTTATTTTCGAAATGCGTCACTTATTTGTTAATTTTGAAACCCCATTAGTTTAAAATTAACATAACATATTTTGAAATAAAAAATCTAATGAACCAAAATTCTGAAATTAAAAAAATCGCTCAATTCGAAATAAACATCAATTGTTTATATGAAATCTAATTTTGAAACCTTCACTATGATAATAAATCAATCAAAAAAAATATTTCTTAAACACTCACTTATTTTCAAAATAAGAATTTTGAATCACTCTAATACAGTAATAACTTATTTTATTTTCTGATTTATAATTCAACATATAAAAATGCTATTTAAAAATTCCTACATATATTCGAAATGCGTCACTTATTTGTTAATTTTGAAACCCCAAATGGTAGAATTTTATTTTAATTTGATTCTATTCATTAAAAGTAATCATCGATCAATAAACATTTAAATATGATTGGTTAACCTTTCTGTGCTTTATGTTCAAATGAATCGATATACTAGGAGAAAACACTAGCTAGTTCAAAACTTATAAAAATCTAAAAAAATATAATAAAAATATATAATAGGTGCAAAATCACTTTTTATTAAGAGAATATGGTAACAAGTTCGCCATGCTAACAGATGCTTAGTTTGGCGTTTTGTTCTTCTCAGGTATATTACGCAAAATGTGATATAATATGCAAATACACATCTTTTTATAAAAAAAAATTCATGAAATCCACATTCCTCACCATTTTTTTTATCTATTTACTCAAAAACTTTTCGGAATCGAAAATTCATACTTCTTGAAAAAAAAAATTTTTATTCCTTTTTTTTCAGTAATTTCAAAATCCCACTCAATACTTTGATTAATTTTATTCGATAGCAAAATTTGAAAAAAAACCCCAGATACATAACCTTATTTTAAAAAAAGCAAAATCGCGAAATCCACATACCTCATTAACTGTCATACATACAAATACCTATTTTCTTTAAACATTTACTTCGGAGATCGTCATAAGAAAACTAACAAACTTCGTTACTGGGCGAAAATATTCTGAACTGAAAATTCGACACTTCCTGAAAAAAAAAATTTATTCTTTTTTTTCAGCAATTCCAAAATCATCTCGGTATTTTGACTAATTTTATCCAATGTCGCATCGAGTCTTCTAATCTCATTTGGATGGAATTCGTATCGATTATGTTCTTTTCACTTCGTCTTCGTTCCTTTATCATCCTCACTAAATCCTTTTCATGACATACAATAATTCTATTTTTCTCGGTAGTTAACATTGGTGACCAAAAATCCAATTTCATGTTCAGGTCTGGTTTTTATCGTCTGAATCATCGCTCGAACCTCATCGATGCAAAGAAGCGAACCCTCAATTTCCATTTTGCCTGAATAAAAAATAGAACTCCATATATCTGCCTAAATAAAAAAATAAAACAAAATAACGGATGAATAAAGATATTTCATCACGAGCGATAAATACGCGGGGCGATTATCGAGAGTTTAGCAACGGAATTTACACATTGAGGACACCGTTGTCTCTTCGATCTCACTCAACCCGCACGTCGACCGCACATCATGTTGACGTCTACACGAGGCGACTACTAAGAATTTTTTGACGACGGAATTTACACTGAACGACACCGCCGCCCCTAGTCTCACTCAACCCGCAGCGTACCTTACACGTCAATAAGCGTTCAACATCTCTCATCAGTAAACAATGCTTACCTACTAAATCGATATTCCCATCAGACAACCTCTTGCGTTTTCCGTTCGGAAGAAAAACTATGGTGGCGTGTTTGTTCACAATAATTTTGTTATTCATTGTCAGGTCATACAGAAATGTTTCGTAGGTGTTTCCCTTTTTATCATTATAATCTTTCTTGAACTGTTCTAAGGATATACCTAGAATCTTGTTAATGTATCTTTCAAAAGTTGTTTCATCAATTTTCAAAAAAAACTCTCTTGCAAGTTCCTTTGCGATACCATCCATTTTCATCAATTAAAAAAAAAGATAAATTGCGCTTATGAGTTAGAACACTGAAATAACTGAAATAAAAATAGAGAATAAATAACGCGCGTAGCATGACAGAAGTTCTTTTTTATTGGCTGTTATGTCAGATGATCATCATCAAATATGATTGGCTAATGTTTATTAATACTGTAACTGGTACAGTAATTTATATGTATAATAGCTAAAATTTGGTCGTACATACGTACGTAACGTAGGTCTAAATTCGATTAAAAAATTAATTCTGTTAATATTTAACTTGAAATACCCAAGAGTAAAGTTTTTTGTTTCATTGCAAATTTTATTATAATTATATATATAACGACAAATAGTAAAGTACTCTTTTTTATTCTATCTTTACAATTGTTATTAGTTAATACACTATGTATTATACTAATTTTATAGTTATAAGTACGTTTACACATATGCATCTACAAACTCTATAGTATAACTTAGCGAACTACAATAAACTATAAATTATACAATTTCTACAACTTATAAAGAACCTAAATATTTTAAAGTAAGAGATTTGTAAATGCGAAGAATATAAAATAAAAAAACACAGAAAATGCTATATTGCTTTATTGTTAATACTTACATAATAACCTTTCATAATCGGTACTAAAAAAGAATACAGTATGTATATATTAATACTTATTACAAAAATTACACCTTATAAAAGCCATGAACTTTAGAAATCTTCCGTACAGTTCAAATATAAGGCAGCTAAAGAACGAATAACAAAACTGCTAACCTTATCTTTCTGAATCGTTACTAAAATATTAAAAAAAAAATAATAATAATAATTTTATTTATATATTATTACCTGCTATAAAAAAAACTGCCTCTAATAAAAGTCCTGCAAATTACATGATCTCAGTGATGGGTCACTAAAATTTACTTGCAATACACCTAACTAACGGTTTTGCAAAGTTTCATAAAGAATGGGCGATTCCTTTGATGTGTAACCATATGACACATCCGCCTTTTATATAATTTTTATATATATAAATCTTGTGTAACACTTATGCATATTAGAATTTCCGTCATGCTAACGCGCGTTTAAAACACTATTTATTAAAATTTCCTGTAAATTAGCACGTGAACATTAACCAATCAGATGGATATATTTTTTTTAGATTTATTAATCGCATCGCGTAATAAACCAATTAGTGTCCGAAGCCAAGAATAAACTTCGGGCTGATCCGTGTCGATCTCTATAGCTGATTGGCTGCACGTGACTGGAATCCAACACAAAATTAGGTCTCCGTTTAACCGTTTAATTTGGCCGGCATTAAAATAATTCCACGACCAACATAATTCTGCCCGGAACTATAGAGAAAATTTTCCATTGCTGTACTATATAGTCCTCGCTACGCTTCGGACAATAAAATCTATAAAGTCTATTGAACTGGAATTTAATTGTTTTATTCAGAATCAGCTATTAAGTTATAGTTTAAATTGGAGCCGCTAAAACTTTTTTAATCGTTTAATCGCGTACACTTTAATTCAGCCGGCATTATAGCTGCTTTCATAAATTTTGGGACACCTCGGTAAAAACTGGCCGAATGATTATTCAATAAGTTGTTGGAGAGTGATCAGTATACATAAAGATGTATATAATATTCTGAACGATACTACAATGTCAACACATTTATATTAAGCTTTCGTTTGCACGCACATCCGCACATCCAAAGTATGTTTGGTGTGTTTGGTCTGAACGAAAGTTCAGTTTTGCCAACCAACAATAGATTAACAAAAAATATAAAAAAGGTTTCGAATATAAAGCTTTCATAATAAATACATTACACGAGCAAGCGTTAATAAAAAGAAAAAGAAGTTAAATATGAACAATTCCAAATAATCAAGACTTTATTAATATTTGTCGAAACTGCATTTAGAATAGTCAAAAAGGTTAAAGTTATTTTATTTAAAAGTTTTAATATAAGTTATAATGTTATTATAAAATATAGGTCAAAAGCAAATCAGATGAAAATATTGAAACAGTTGATACAACTACCGTATTTTCGCGTAATAACGCTCATGAGCGTTATTTAGAAATTTGTGACTCCTAAAGATGATTTCAAAATAACGCTTCGCTTATGCGCGCCCCAAATTAACTCGCACCATAGTAAGAGGATCTTATTCCTAGTAGGATTTAAAAATACTCCGAAACAAGATTGGGTATTAAGTAGTCTTACTTTCGACTTTAATAAAAGTTGTCCTTCAAGATCGTCTCGATCTGAAGAACAACTTTTATTAAAGCTCGAAAGTAAGTTTAACTTAGTACCAACTCTTGTTCTGGAGTATATTTTTGTTTTACTTTTTATATAAGGAAATACTTAAAAAACTTTATATTTATTTCAAATCACGCGCATATGCTCAAAATAACGCGTAGGTGAGCGTTATTACGCGAAAATATGGTAAGGGATCTTTAGCTTGTTCGTCTATAGTAAACATTTTGGCTTGTTTGAAGTAACTTCAATTGAATCAGAGATATCCAACTAGTTTAAAGTAACAGTAACTGAATTTAATATAGTATCAAACTTATCTGAAGTGCGAAGATTAAATAGTGATATCGATATATACTTCGTATCAGTGTCATATACTGTACATATTATTATTACACAATTGTCATTATCAAATCACAAACCTATCGAATCGGCCAAATAATCATTCGGCAATGTTTATTATCGTATTTTGCAGAATAATACAGTAATCCTGGGGATATTATAATATGCTTATTTACACAGTATTCCGTTACAATGCTAAGAGGATATTATGATTGGAGGAAATATTGTTATAGAGGAGATACTGGAATTTTGTTAATAGTTAAATTATGGGCATCTTTATTTATTCATCTGATTATAATACCACATTATAAACCATACTTCATACTCGGATTTTTTACATCAAGATTATAAAAAGTGAAGTAAGGGTATTATGCTAAGGAGGGTATCTTATTCCGCAAGATACAGTAGATGTCCCAAAATTTATGATTACAGCTATAAGATTTTGGACCATGATCACATAATTGGCCCGGAACTATGAACCAATTTTATGCGGTTACTCCAAAAAATACCGTTCCTGATTGATCATTGGTACTGTTCCTGATGGAATGAAAATTAATTTACACACAGTTCCCGATAGGGTTCTTAAAGGAACCTCGAAGTCAATTTCTCATGGCAATGCTTAGTTTTAATGGGAATGCTAAAGTCATGACCGGTGATTAATCCATGACGTTGATTTCGACTTACCAAAAACATTGATCCTTTAAAATAATATAGTACCGTATCTACGTGAAATAATGCCCATTCGAGACACGTAATTTGAAGAGAGCTAATAATTAATTTAGCAAAAGAATTTTTTAACAACAAAATTATGCCTATATTCAGTTAAATTAATTTATTAATAAAATAACGCCCATGGGCGTTATTTCGTGCAAATATAGAAGAATAATTAGGTTGAAAAACTTCTACTGAATGACCAAAAGCTAATTTCCATGCAAATTATTTCCGATTTCGATTTTTTTTATGTGACGCGTTGATCTTATAATCGGGTTGGGTGTGTAAATGTTTTTTTTTATCCCTTCAGGAATAGTACCGACAATCCGGCAATGTTTGCCCAGCCAATTAAAATTAATTTAAAGCAGTTGTAGGCAAAATCTTGATATTTCATATCCTGATTTTCACGTCGCATCTGATCTTGTAAATCTTTGATAAATTTATTTCGTTTAAAATTTATAAAAAATCCTACATTTATTTCATTCAATTCAATACTCTTCTCTTTTGCATAATGAGGTCATCTCAAGGCTTACTTCAGTTAATCGGCAAAGTATCTTATAAAAGAACTATTTTACGTAATTTCAAATTTATAAACATAGCTTATAACATACAACGGCGAAATTATGCAAGCCTTGAACGTGAGTCAGAAACAACTGCCGAAATACATAAGAAAGTGCCAACACAAGTAGTTAATTACACCTATGATACTTATCCCAATTTGAAAAGAAATCCAAAGTTTAAAGAAGTAAGTTGAAATTAATAATAAATGTTATTTTCAATTATTGTTTTAATCTTAATTGATCGAATTTTTTGTTTAATTATGTAGCTCTCACCAAGTGACATTAAATTTTTTCAATCAATTTTATCATCTAGTGAAATAATTGTAGATAATGGTAATAATCAAGATGATTTATTACCTTATAATACTGATTGGATGAAAAAATATAGAGGAAAATCAAGATTGGTAGCAAAACCTAAAACTACTGAACAAATTGCAAAGTTAGTCAAATATTGTAATGAAAACAAATTGGCTATCGTACCTCAAGGTGGAAATACTGGTCTTGTTGGTAAGGATATTTAACTTTAATTGTAATTTTTTCTTTCTTAATTAAATATTAATCAAATAATCAAATATTTTAGGTGGTGGTGTACCATTATTTGATGAAATTATTATAAGTACTAATAATTTAAATAAAATAAGAGATTTTGACCCTATATCTGGTAGTGATTTATAAATTTTTTGTTCTATATATGGTGCTGGAAGCCTATACTCAACGGTTATAAGAGGTTTTAAAAAAATCAGACCGGTAGCTTTGTAGAGCTATATCAGCTCTACATATGTGTCAAATATCTTTTCAAAATCTCATCACTGTAAAGAGTTGATGTGTTTTGAAAATTGAAATTTTATATGTAAATTTATAAATTTACATGTAAAATTCAATTTTCAAAACACATCAACTCTTTACAGTGATGAGATTTTGAAAAGATATTTGGCACATATGTAGAGCTGATATAGCTCTACAAAGTTACCGTCAGATTTTTTAAAATCTTAGATAAAAAATCATAACCATTTAAAAAATTGAAACACTTTGTGTAACCGTTGAGTATAGGCCATATGTAAAAAAAAAAAAATTATGTTTAATATTTCCGCGCAATAGGTACTCTTGTATGTGATGCTGGTTGTATTCTTGAGGTTCTTGATAATTACCTAGCTGAACGAGGTTATATGGTACCATTGGATTTAGGAGCCAAAGGCAGGTAAATTATTATATTATTGTTACTTTTTAGATTTCGCGTTTTTTCCCAAACATTTCTATATCTCAATTTTATAAATTTTATATCAGTTGCCATATTGGTGGTAATGTTGCAACGAATGCTGGTGGATTAAGATTATTGCGATATGGTTCTCTCCATGGCAATGTATTAGGATTGGAAGTGGTATGCTGTGAATCTGTAAATAACCATTGAATGTATAAAATGAGAGAACTATTTTAAGCAATGTTTTGGACAGGTGCTTCCCGATGGAACCATATTAGAGAATCTTTCTACACTTCGTAAAGATAATACTGGTGAGATATGTATACTATTTTGTATGCCATATGACATATATATTTCGAATATTTAAATAGTTTGTATCATCAACTTTAGGTTACGATATTAAACAGTTATTCATTGGTTCAGAGGGTACTCTGGGTATAATTACTGGGGTTTCAATTTTGACGCCAAGGCGTCCTAAGGTATAAGAGCGATCTTTTTATATACCATAAATCCTCAAAATAACGGGCATGGGCGTTAGCAGTAATAATATCCTGATCCATTGGGTTAGCGG
Source organism: Gigaspora rosea (assembly GCA_003550325.1). NCBI lineage: Eukaryota > Fungi > Glomeromycota > Glomeromycetes > Diversisporales > Gigasporaceae > Gigaspora > Gigaspora rosea. The sequence continues at coordinate 87,150 of QKWP01001541.1, forward strand.
AAACTTCGTTTCCGCTTCTTCACATATGGATCAGGGTATTATTCGTTAATCTTCGTGATCTTGATATAGTGATCGGAGGATTATTTTGAAAATCGCGTCCCTAAAAATAATATAAGCAAATTTTGAAATAACGCCCAAATAACGCGCAACCCCTGTACTTTAATGTCACGTTACGTATATAGTTGTTAAAAACCAATTGACCTTATAATACGCGTTCAAAAATTAACCTATATTCAAAATAACGCGTAACGCCCATGGACGTACTTGAAATAGCGCGTTATTTCGAGAATTTACCGTAAAAGAAATTTTTAAAATTTTAGTCTACTTACACGGCAATTTATATCTGACAGTCGGTTAACGTCGCTGTATTTTGTCTAAATTCTTTTCAAAATGTCCAAGAAGCATTTAATATATCCAAAGGAGAATTGACGGAAATATTATCAGGTATTGAATAAGTCCTTAAAGTTTAATCAGTAGTGTATAATATGAGCATACTGACATTTAATGACATATATAGCTTTTGAATTCTGGGATATTAACGCGCTTAGAATGGTAAAACATCATCTCTTTCAAGGAACAAATTTACCTTTAGAAGACAAATATCCTTTTTACGTTTTAGTTGAGACTAGTGGCTCCAATAAGGAGCACAACGAAGAAGTGAGTCTAAATTTTCTAATTTATTCCAATAAAAATTGATGTTGATTTTTCTTTTTGTTTTTTAGAAACTTCATAATTTTATGGAGATTTTAATGACAAAAGGAGTTGTTGAGGATGGTGTTGTCGCACAAGACAATACACAAATTCAAAATTTATGGTTAATGAGGGAGGGGATACCTGAAGCTGGTAGTAAGTCTGGCTCGGTATATAAGTATGATCTATCTATACCATTGCCAGTTTTCTACAATTTAGTCGAAGATATGAGCAAAAGGTTAAAGGATGCTGGTATATTTGGTAAAGATAAACTTGTAACAAATGTTTTTGGGTTCGGTCACGTTGGTGACGGTGAGCTCTCTTTCGAAAGCAATTCAATATTTCGTTTCATATTTTTGTCAAGAAATATACTTACATTCATTAATTGTCAATAAATAGGTAATTTACACTTAAATATCGTTGCAAAATCATATTCCCCTGAGATCACCAAATTGATAGAGCCTTATGTCTATGAATGGACAGGTAAATGAAAATGTTATAATTTCTCACAAAACAATATTAACCAACTATTTATGATATAATTTGATTCCAGCAAATTATAAAGGATCCGTATCAGCAGGTAATTCCTTTTTTACCCACTCATTGTTTATTATTCTAGTCTTTTAACCTTTATTTATTTGTACATATAAAATAGAACATGGTCTAGGTCTAATGAAAGCTGGTTGTATAGGATATTCTAAATCACAAAAAATGATCAGCATAATGAAACAGATAAAACAAAGTATTGATCCAAACGGTATCATGAATCCTTATAAATTTATTTTATGATTAATAAAAAGGTTTCAATTAACTGGATCCAAGCCGAGGAGTATAAGATAGACTTAATTAGCGAAATTGTAAGTTTTTTAAAAAAAAAAAAGAAAATAAATATATATATATATTTCAAGATCAAAGAACTGATTTAGTACAAGCATAATGTTTAATGTGTCTATTGATGTTTATTGGTTTTATTCTATTATATTATTTTGCAAAAACAATGAATTTTTTTACTTTATCAACTATTTAAAAATCTAAAAAAAAAAAAAAAATTAAAAAAGAATTCCAAGAAATACTAAACTTTTTTTTCTTATTACATTTATATTATGTATAATATTATAATATTTATAATAATATTACAAATTAAACTAAATTAAATTTGTATACACATTTTATACCGCTCGCCGTCCTTTAGTCTCAATTGGCAGTAATACCATACAAACTCCTCCTATTGCAAAAAGGATAGCTGATACGTATATAGGTGCTACCAAACTTATTGAGAAAAGATTACCCGTGATTATTGGAGCCAATATGCCAGTTCTACAAATATATATACAAATTGTTAAAGAGAACGTATGATTACTATAGTATAAGAAGTAAGATTACTATAGTATAACAAGTAATTAAAAAAAAAACTCACATTCTTGCGCATGCAGAAGCAATCCCATTTGCAGTACCTCTGATTTTTGTTTCAAATACTTCAGCAGTGTATCCGTAGATGACCGCATATTTAATAGTAGTGAACAAACTAATAGCTGAACAACATATAACAGTTCCAATTCTTGTTTTAAGAACAGTAAACAAGAAAACAGATAGGGATGTACTGAAAGCACCAGCAGCCATTGTATATCTTCTACCAAGAGGAGTATCAATTAACCAAGTTCCAATTAAGGAACCCGGTATTCCCCAAAAGGAAAATAAAAGTATATCTTTCATAACTTGATCTAATATATCCGAACCACTAGATCCACTATTTTCAGTTCCTGCTAGTGCTTCGAGATATTTTGGAAGAAACACGTTGAACATTACAAATGCCATTGATATTACAGACCATATCGTCCATACAAGGATAGTCGTCTTAATCCATTTAGGTGTAAAAAGAGGAGCTACATCTCGACGTTTTGATGAAATACGATTTTTTATAAAATACATTGGATCAGCAAAAAAGCCTCCGTACCGATAGTGACTGTTAGAGAGTATTTTAACAGGTGGGTATGTCATTGATATGGATACTCTGGGAGGTGTTTCATCGGAAGTTGATAGATCATTAGCATCAACTGAAATTTCACGACCATTAATATGCGCTATCTCACGTAAAACTATTGCAGCTTCATTATGTTTGTTACGTGCCATAAGAAATTTTGGTGATTCTTTAAGGCCAAATAAGAGCACGCGACCTATAAGCATAAGCAATGTCTAAAAAAAAGAAATTAAAATTTTAATATAAAAAAAAAAAAATGTTTTTTTTAAATAATGATCTTATCTTACCAAACTTCCCAAAATAGCCAACAAATATCTCCATCCATTGTTTTTTGAAATATCACAGGAAAATGTAATACCATCACTTTCAGGACAACTATTTTGAGGTAAGACTAAATATGAAAACAAAGAAGTGACAACAGCCCCAAATGGCCAGAATATAGACATAAATGTGAGAAGATGTTGCTGGTTTTTGGGAACGAATTCCAAAAAAATTGCACCTATAAATCCAATTAAAATAGAATGAATTAAGTATATATATATGTGTGTGCGTGTATTTTTCACAAAGTGTATTAATGGAAAGCTTACCATCTACAGGTAAATTTCCACCGACACCAAACCCCATAAAGAAAAGTAAAAAGCATAGTTGGGTAAAACTCTGCGCAAAGCTTGAAAATATACCAAAAAAAGCGGTCACCGCTAAAGTCCAATTGAAAGCTTGTTTACGTCCATAAGAGTCAGAAAATGTTCCCCAAAATAAAGCACCGAACATCATACCAAATGTTACGGCACTAGGTAGAAAACCAATGACCGAATTTGATACCTGATAATGAACTATCATGTCCGATAATAAGAATATGCAAAGGAATAAAACAATGTATGAGAACTCCATAGTAAAAAGTGATGGAGTATTCTCATCACCGCCTTTTGCTAATATAAAAAGGTTTAAAGCTACTAACCTTGAACTCTCGGCAGTATCATTGTTACACACTATTTAATTGTATAAAGAATGAGTGAATAAAACGAATCACTAATATAGAATCACTAATAGAGGCCATGATAGTTCAAAAATACCTGTAACCACATCTAAAGTAATAAAGAAAAAAATGGATCACTGAATTTCCACTTAGAAACCGATCAACAAGAAAAAAATTCCTTACGTTATCAGCAAGCCAACCGAAACCGCAAAGCACCTTTAAATTTTCATATATAAATATGTGAATATATATCAATAGATCAAAATTGAAATATAAATTACAAACCAATAGTTGTTTTTGAAATTTTCCAAAACCGATATCCTCAATTACAGAATCTAAACCCGTTCGTAGTTCATTTTCGAAAAAAATATCATCATTTTCATCATCTATTTCAGTATCATCAACAGTTAAAGCAATTCTTGAAGAAGATTTTGAATTTAAGAATTGTTCTCTTTCCGCATCAAAAATTGTGGTAGATTCTCCTGATTGAGACATGATAACAAACAAAGAATGAGAAAGAACGTTGTGTGGCTTTTTTATAATGTGTCAAATCAAACAGAAGTTAATCAATTATACAAATTTGGTATTTTTCCGAAAAAAGTGAATAATGTACCACCACATAACATGTTCTGTCACGGGTAGTGATGTAAATTGGTAGCTACCGGTAGGCATCTACTACCGGTAGATTTGTAGATTTATGTCGATTTATTAATATGCAGAGTTGTTGGTGAAACTAATTAATTTCACCTGGTACACCATCGAAGATTAGTTTCATTTAACTCTAGTTTAACCATCGGTGCACCAGTTTCACCTGGTGCACCATCGGTGCATTAGTTTCACCTGCAACTCTAGTAGATACCATTGGTTATTAAAATTAAAAGCCAATAGAATTTATTAATTATTGTATGGTATAACTAATTACAAACAGGTTTATATTTAAACTATGTGGCTGAAGTCCATAGGCTGAAGTCCATATGGTTTGAATATAAACCTGTATAAATTTAGTTATATTCAGATATTCATATAATAATTACCGTTCGGAGTATAAATCTGATTGACCAATCAAAATCTGACTAGTACATCTACGGAATGTAGGGATTTTTTATTTTTTTATTTTTTTTTTGTAATTTTGTGAAAAATATATTAAAATAAATAAATTGATTGGTTCGAAAATACTAGTCAAATATGCTAGAATGTAATGCAAAACAAAAAATTAACTTTATGCGACCTAATAATCAAATTGTAGAAAATTTAGATAATGAAGACGAGAATTACGCTTCATTTTTAAACAATAATGGATGCAGAATACAGAATATTTGTTTTTCCATTATAACAAGCGGAAATCATAAATTTTAATGTATGTACGGATTAATACAGAATTCATAAATTTGGAGCACGGAATTACGCAGAAATTTATTTTATCACGGACGGAATTGACTATTTATCACCGCAGAAAATCATCGTCCCTGAGTGGTGGTAGCCAGTGTTGTCACGGGACAGCTTTGGACAATCTTGGAAAATAAAAATTATATTAAGATAATAACCTATTTTATAACCTATTTTAATTTTAACTGGAATGTGTCCAGCACCTAAAAAAATATATAATTATATATTTTTTAGGCAAATTTATTAATTATTAAAGCCTGGACAAGCTTTGGACAATCTTGTCGTTTGGACATTTTGGACATGGACAAGGTCAAAAAAGGCGTTCAACACTGGTGGTAGTTGTAGCTACCACCATAAATTTGGGAAATTTCACATCACTAGTCACGGGATTATGTTGTACACCATGTATTTCAGTATTATAGAATATTGCTATATGGGCTGCCGTCAATAGAAATCAGACAAATTAGCTAGTTTGATGATTCAATATTCAAAAAAAATAAAAACAAAGATAAGCTCTAAGCTTTCTTTTGAATATTAAATTTTCAAATTAGTTTTAAAATTCATCAGATATGGATTTTCCCATGTCTTTATATGAATGAATTAGCTTATATTACAAGATAAAAATAAATTATGGAAGTGTTTATAAGTGGATGCTAAAGACTAATTTCTTAAAGCGCTTAAAATCGCAGTTATTTTATCTCAAAAATTATTGTCGGATTTTCTAAAGATAAATAAAACTATTTCTGTTTTAATATGATAACTTATAAAAAGGCAATATTAAAAAAAAACCACATTAATACTACACAACTAGTATACTGAATTTTGAGAGTATCTTTTATTGTTGTGAGGCTATATTAAAATTTTTAGGAATAGTAGATATACTGTACTAATTACAGAAACTAGTAGCACTCGGCGCAATCAAACAAAAACTTGATCTTGATTGCCAAATATTTGATCAGGTCGGATTCAAATAATCATAGGTATAAATATATGTACTGTCACGTACGTCCAAGTAACTGGTTTGATCTATTATGTATTATTTGATATCCGACCTAGATCAAGTATTTGACCATCAAGTTTTTTCTTGTGTCGAGCACTAGCAATGAGAGTACAACCAATCAACCAAAGAGTCACCCACTAGCTGCCATATAAAACCTGGCTTTGATATTTTCTATTTTAAACTTCTGATTATCAAATCTCAATTTTTTTTTTTTATCTTTTTTTTTTTATCTTGTTTTATGTGTAATACAGGTAAAGGCAATGTATATAGTCTAGAACTTGAAAAAATTCAAAGTATATTTATTAATAAATCACGTCTTCAGTTCCAACATCGTTCATAACCGAGCCCCACACATCGAAAATGGCGGCGTTTTTTTTTGGCTTAAGTCCTAATTCTTAGATCTTACATCTTAGAACATGTATATATATTTTACATAACATTAGTAATAATAATCCCCGTAATCTTGATATAGTGATCGGGGATTGTTATTATTTCTAACTGGATATTCTTTGCAATTGGATTTGGTAGAATCCCAAACAGTATTTACTGGTTTCGGAGAAGTACCTCGGATTTGCCGTAATGTCAAACACTTCTTATATTACGGCTAAAATCCCAAACTTTTCATATGGGCGGATCAGGTTGGCAGTGGAGCCAATAGAGTTCAATGGTTGTGCGAATGGAGCTCAAAAAACTAGTATCCATTGGCTCCATTCGCAGCTCCATGGGGCGGATCTATTTCCGATGTGATGATTGCAAAACTCATGCTGATTGGTTTGTTTATTTAAAATTTGGGACCTTAGTTTGAACCTTCATATTTTATATTTATATTCAATAAGGCCATAGTTTTCTGGATCCGAAAATCCTTTTTCGGGATCCTAGTAACAGTGTCAACGGGTAGACCACGCAAAAACAAAGGATCATGTGCAGTATGTGGCAAGAATGACCCTAAAGAAAAGTTTCGCGCACTAACGCCAAATTTCTGCTTAAAGCCCATTAGAAATAAAAATTAATGCAATATTTGTTTTATAATCTAATACAGGTAGCAAATACTAAAACTCTTATAAGTTTAAAATCAAACTAGGAAACGCTTGCAAGTTATGCCATTTTTTTGAAATCTTAAAAGGCCCTCAAGAATTAGTAAGATGGTGCGAAAAAGAGTATAAAAATTAGAAAAGAAGAAACTTCAACTGAATGACGGGGATCTTGTGAAAAACAATAGAAAATATCAAAAAAAGAGTTTTTGAACTATACCTTTTTTTTAAATTTGTTACAAATAACGTCTTTCTTTCTTTTAGATTTTTTCAAAATTTTTATCAAAAAGTAGGAATCCTAGCTTACCTTTTCCAAAAGATCAATAGTGTTTACTCTTTCTATTTTGGAAATATGTTTCAAATTGGAACTAGCATCATGAGTATATTTGGAGCTATATATAAGTAAACAATGAATGACATAAATAGAAATCTGAAAGAGAAATTTTTTTTTTGATTACTAATGTTAGATATAGTTTTTCTCTTTTTTTTATGTGAATATAATACTTAGGTTTATTTTATGTATTATTATATAATTTTTATTGTTGTATATTGATTTAATAGCACTTTTATATTTTGTTTTTTATTTTTTTTCTTTGTATTCTTTTATTTTTAGTTTAATTTTTCTTTTATATATACGTTTGGTTTTATTTTGATTAGTGTGGTGACAGATATTTTGTAATATTTTAGAGGAAGGGAGGTAAGTCAAAGTTTTATATTATACATATATATTATATATAATTCTATATATAATATAATATATTACTAATAGATTAAAATTTGAGCATTAATTAAACTTATTTAAAATATAATTATATATCAAAATAATGCATTTTTTGGTGCTGAACAAGGTTATTTTTGCTTATCTTTACTTAAAAAATTAAGAAAACTAAAAAAAGTATATACTAAAATAATATAGTTTTTGGTATTGAACAAGTTTACTTAAAGCCAAAATTTATAATTCATTAGTAAAATTTGTATAATGCAAAATTTTCTATATTTTTATTAATAAAAATATAAAAAATTCTGCATTATACAAAATTTTACTAATGAAATATAACTTTTGTACTAAATAAGCATATTCAGCATACAAAAATACATTATTTTAGTATATAATTATGGGTTTTAATTTATAGTGCTATAGCTAGGGTTCGAGGCACGGAAGCACGGGCATGCCTTTTGGGCATGCCTTAGGGGCATGCCTATAGGCATGCCTTTTAGCTGTTGGGCATGCCCTAGTCATGTAACATAAATGTCATATCTGATTGGCTAGTATGGTTGGAAGAAATTGGAAGTGTAGACAGTTAAGCAACATCAGAGAACGAAAAGCAATTGTTTGATATTTTTCTATACAAAAAGGGCATGCCTATAGGCATGAGGGCATGCCTCAACTCATGGCATGCCCTCAAAGGCATGCCTAATTTTTTACCTATGCCTCGAACCCTAGCTATAGCACTGTAGTGCTAGGGCATTTTAACCAATTAAAATTTAAGATCAGGTGTAACATGTAGATCAGGTTTGTGTAACAAAAATAAAGAAATTTTTAAAAAATTAATAATATCTTTAAATTTGGTCTAAAAAACTATTTTTTGGGCTCTAATAAAAAAAATTCCTTGCAAAATTTTACTATAAACACTATCTAACTCTAACTTATTATCTTTACCCTTACCCTAATATTAAAGAAATTTATTTTGTTTTGTTAAAGGTTGTTTTAATTTACTTGTTACACCAATTTTGTTTATTACATATAGGGTAGCACTATAGTGCTATAGTACTATAATAATATTCCCTATAATTATATTTTAAATAAGTTTATTTAGAGCCCAATATTATAATCTATTAGTAAAACTTTGATAATTAAAATTTTTAAATCAGCCAATTATAATTATTTTATGTAGGGGGAAAGAGGAGTACTCTTATAGTAAATTGATATGATATAATATCTGTTACTACTAGTGTCTGAAATTCAATTTTTAAATTAGTTGTGGGCTGCAACTAAATAAAAAAAAATAGTTGCAGATTATAAAAATTTATAAAAATTTAGTTGTGTGTATAAGCATTTAATCAAAATTTATAAGTAAAATTAGCAAATTTATGTGTGGAATTTGCATATGCACTTCAGATTTTTGTTGCAGAAATTTAAAATTTGTTGCAGTCCGCAGACTCTGCAACCCAATTTCAGATACTGGTTACTACTGTTACAGTAGGGAGGCCTTCTTTTACTCTTTACTATAACAACAACACGGCTACAGGGATCCTTTATCGGTTTATAGCGGTGTCCAAGAGGTAGGTATAATTCCTTAGTCTGTAAGAAATTATACTCTTCTCTAAGGGCAGTTCGGTATAAAACACAGGAGATAATAGGCAGTTTATTAATTTAACAAGAGGGCTTCCAAGGTGTTTGTTCCTTAGTAATCCCAAGAGTTTATTAATAATAAAAGAGGAGGATAATAATATAAAGGTAAAGATAAAATACAATGTCTGGATCTATCTAGTCTACCTTGACTAAGGGAAATTCTGTGCCTTTAAATACATTTTAGAATAAGTGCTATAAGCGTTAATTTACAAGAGCAACATAAGCGATATAAGCGTTATAAACGGTATAAGCGGTATAAGCGTTATAAGCGATATAATCATTACAAGCAGTATAAGCGGCATAAGCGGTATAAGCGTTATAAGCGATATAAGCGTTATAAGCGTTATAAGCGATATAAGCATTATAAGCGATATAATCGTTATAAGCGTTATAATCGTTATAAGCGTTATAAGCGTTATAAGCGATATAAACCATTCTAAATGTCTACTTCTTAAAATTATAAAATACACAATAAAATAATAATAAAATACAATAAAATAATGACTATTCATTTTATAACACTACCTTAATTATTGGTTTTATAGTTGTTTTGTCCCTTTTAATCTTTTTTCTTTTTTATTTCTTTACATAAGAAGCTCAAGAAAGAAGTTTTTGAAGGAATAAATTATAAAGTAGATGCTAAATACTGAGTTATAGCAATACTTTCAATGCATATAGCAGTGCATGTAGGTATTGTTGGCTAACGTCAGTGTAATAACCTAGTATAGGTTACTTGTTTTATAAGTAATCAGGCTTATGCCTATTATTTAGTAGTGTTCTGATCTGGGTTGAAAAATACGTACCCAGGTGGGTTAGACATTGACCAGGGTTATAACCCAAGTCAATGGGTCAAACAGAAATTTATAAAGTTTTTAAAGTAACTTCTTAAAAGTTAATATCATGATCTTTAATTAAGACTAATTGTATTAAGAGAAACCTGTATTCTAAATATTTAAATAGAATTTTTTGGATTATGTATTGAAAGATTTCTTGACCTATCTTGCATTCATTATTTACAAAAATATTGAGTTACTATATTTTAAAAGGCCAATTTTTGACCCATAACCCATTATAAAGCTAACCTACACAGATTAGATAATCCGAATAAGAGTTTATTTAGTAAATTGCATATTTTAGCAGACTTTTGCTATTTGTGATCCGAATCAGAGCAATTTTTGATCCATAATCTACTGGGCTGGGTGACCCATACAGGTTAGCTAATTTAGATAATAACTCTATTAGAGATTTGTAAAACTTTTTTGTATTATACAAAATCTTTATTTGCATTATTGCAAAAATTTGTATTAATTTGTAATAATAAATTAACTTGTATAAATTTCAAAATTACTGAAAATTTACTCAAAATTTTGTTCTGATCTTTCTTATCTTTTTATGTTTATTCATTTTCTTTTTTTGGAAATTTTCAGAAACTTAATTCTGAATACTATCCGACACCATTAGCCAACCAAATTTGTAGAATATTATATGAACTTTACCCTTAGAAATTTGGTTTAATTTGTATTAATTTATATACAAATTTTTACAGGTCTCTATTCTATTATTTAGTTAGTATTGTAGCAAGTCATCTTGATACTTTAATATAATAAAGATAGTGTGAGATTTATCAAAGCAAAAAAAAATAGCAGTTAGTCTTTGTGTACTCCATAGCAGTACCTTACTTAATTCATATATAATAAAGGCAGGATTGATAATTGTAAAAAAATAAATAAATAAATAAATTACTATATATAGTAAATATTTACTTTATAAAAAATTACTTCAAATATTATTACATAAAATTTATTGTCGCAGCTGATACTGAAAACGGCTGATGCTGAAATTTGGGATCTCGATTTGAAACTATAAGCCCTGCTAAAATCCACAAATACTCTTTAAATATCAAATCTACTCCCAAACCTCACCCTAACCCTATAAGACAAAAACAAAAAAATCACCACAAAAAAATTTTAAAATTTCATATCAAAGTAGGTCAAAATTTCAGCATCAGCTGTTTTCAGCATCGGCTGCGACATTTATTTATATAAAATTTAATTATATAAATATAGTTTATATTTGATTATATAGTGCGTGACACCTAAAGACTAAAATGCATATAGTTGAGTAATTTGTTCCATTTAAAAACATTTATAATGAATTTTGATGGTTTATTGATTTCTTGTATTTTGATTGGTTAAAAAAATTTTTTTAGTAGCTAAAATTTTATTAATTAACAAATTTTTTAAAAATTAGCCATAAAAAAAAGACCAAAACATGCGACTTGTCCTATTTTTGTTAATTTTTTAATGTATCATATAACAATTGAGCATATTTAAAGTGTTATAAATCAAAAATATATAATAATTATTTTTAAAATAAAGCCGCTAGGTTGTAGCAAATTAACTTGGCTTCAATTTAGCGGCTTTCTTTTTTCATATCTTTTATGCATCAAGAGCTATTAATTTTTGAAATTATTTTAGTCTTTAGGTGTTGCGCACTGTATAATTTTTTTTTAAATTTTATAATAATAAATTTCAGTTAATTAAATTAATAAGATTAAAAACTAATTTTTTTAAAACTATCTAATTAAAACTAACTAAAAAATTTTTTGCAAATTCATTATATATATATGTATAATTTAAACTGTATTTTTAAAAAATGATCAAGATATTGATCTAATAACAAAACTTATCATCCAACACACGTAAATGAATTAAATATTGACCGAAAGACATTATAGTAAAGGCTGATGTCTGTGTGTGTGAAATTAGCGAATCTTTTCTTTTAAATTGCTGCACCATATCAGGGATTTTAAAAGATGTTTTCGCATATAATTTGTATCCACAAAAATTGTAACGTAAAAATTGAATTCCATATAACGATAGGCAAATTTTTGAGATTTATTTCATATGAGCGAAACTTTTTGATGGCGTCATTATATCAAGATATAAATAATCAGTATCTAATATAATTAACCAATCAAATACGAACACAAATTTTGTTTTATAAGCGGGTTTCATTAATATCTATGATGATAACGGGTGAAACCTGAGACTGAAGTAATAACGTTATTGATGCCGATATTACTTAATTGTGATTTACATCAATAACGTAACCACTTTCGCCCAAAACAATCTAATTTTGAAAGGATTAAAATACCACCTCAGACTAATGAAGTTATACTACGTAATAGCTAACCCTAACTCGATTACTCATGATCTCAAATTTTTATTGGACAAAAATTACAGGGTAAGGAACAATTTTTAGGGTCCATTACCTTAAATTATAAATATGTACGTACGTACGAAACGGTAATGAAAATCTTTTCTCATTAACTCATACAAAACGCGTCAAAATGTCAAAAATATTTATGGGAGATATGCCTAATTTAATGGAAAGCATTCTTTATTATGTAAAAAGAGAGGCTCATTTTGAATCATTATATTCGTGCGCACTCGTGAGCCGCCATTGGTGCAGAATGTCAATTCCTATTCTTTGGGAAAATCCATTCGCATTCAGGCTAACAAAGCCTACATTCATTTCTAAATATTTTTCATCACTTGGTGAAGACGAAAAATTGGTTTTAAAAGAATGTGGGATAAATGAGGAAATTCCCGAAACATTATTTAATTATGCAAGATTTCTAAAGGTTCTTGAGCTAGATGATATAAAATATGATGTCGAACAGTGGGTCGATGTTCCAAAACAAAGTTACGCCCGCATAATCAATCTGTTAATTAAAATAATTGTTGATAGTGGGGCTACTTTGCATCAATTAACAATTATCAATTTGGAACATGAAGCTCTTCTAAGTATCGTTAAATCACAACAACTTAGAAGAGTTGAAATAAAAACTACGAAACTCTGCGGCATCATTTCAGCTTTAGAATGTCAAACCACATTAAAGGAAATAGCTGTTACCAATTGTGGTTATATTGCAGAGTTTGAGGTACTAAATAATAGTAAATATCTCGAAATTCTTCGTATGAGATATTGCGATAAGAAGTTGTTGAGAACATTAAATTGTAAAATCAGCACTTTAGAGATATCTGACCTCCAGATTGAGGCGTCGACGATAGTACAAATTTTAAAAAAGTCTGGATTATTACTTCAACGATTAAAAATCACTTCTACGAGAAAAATTTTGGAAGAATCATTATTATTGGAAACACTTAAGTCCTTCTGTCCAAATCTTATATATTTCACCATTTGGCATATTAAGTTTTCCACGCAACTCGTAGAACTTCTTGGTAATTTAAAAAAGCTTCAATTCTTTACGTTACGGTGCAAAGATAAAATACAAGAAGAAGAAATTAAAAGACGAGTTAGGCAATTTGCTGAAATATTGCCATTAACTTTGCAATATCTTGACTTAAGATTAAATACTTGGTTAGAACCATATGTTGATATTTTACTTAATCATTGCAATGCACCCTTAGACACATTATTAATTGATGATAGACAGGGTAGTGAGAAAACCACTCAAGCACTAATTGAATTCTACATACGAAACAAAGCTTTTAAGTACTTGGGTGGGTATCTCGTTTCGAATACCTGTGAAGAACTAGAAAAATATGTTAAATGTATACCTGATGATTTCGATATTGATTTCTAATTTAATAAAATTTTATATATGAAATTTAATACTGTAATAAAAAAAAAAAGCCGGCCAGCCGGATCTATTTAAAAGTTTCATGTTATGAAAACCAAATAATTAAATTTGTATGGGCTTATATAAATTTTATTAAAGTAAAATAAGTATTTTTGATAAAAAAATTTTAATTTTTATAAATTAATTTAGTTTTTATTAACTTGATAACTTTAAAAAAAATATTTTTTCAATATCTATTTGATTTATTAAATATATTATAACTGTCATATAACGATAATTCATATACGTATATATAATTTTTAAAATTAAAAAACTTAAAAATAATTAAAATAGTTATGTAATGCGACAAAACTTTTGAATCAACCCCGGATAAATTAAGATCATCAAATTATACTAAATTGAATACTTACCTAGTACACGTCAGCCATCAGGTAATAAATGACCCTTTCCTAATCCATGTAATCATTTAATACACAAAAAATGACGTAACTGTGAATTGATTATTACGAGATAGATCTTGAGCCTTAGTATAAATTATAACAAATTAGTAAAACAAAGTGATAATAATAACGATTATGGAAGCAAGCTTTCTTCAGGAATGCGTATCCCAAGGTGGATATATCGTCAGTATTCAACCAAATTCTTACAAGATTCGTGTTAAAATGCCAGATGGAACCGAAAAGGACATCCCGAATGTAAACTTTCCGATTGAAACGAAATATATACCTAAATATGCTTCAGAATCAATCAAAGAAACAACTTCAGAGACTAGTGAAGAAGAATTACCCGAAGCTGTTGAATGGAAAAAAAGCAAGTTTTTGAGATCTATGCAAAATGGCGGAGTTATCACTGAATATCATAAGAATAAGCGAGGAAATTACACGTACTATAAAATAAATATAATTTTCTAAATTTGATAAAGATTTCTTCTCTGATTATTAAAATTTTGACTTTTAGTGTCCACGTGAAATTACCTTTGAATCAAATCGAAGTTTATTCCAACATATCTCCCGAGTATTTTAATCAATTCAAAACTGATGAAGCCAAAGAAAAACTTCCAAAGTTGAATCGTGAAATTCATCGAAATGATTCATTTGAAAAAATTATGAAAAAAGGTGGCCGTATCGAGGATTGTATTAAATTTCAATCAAATTCTGTTTTTGTCTTGATGCCTGAGGGAAATATCGAACAGTTTGGAAACAGTTGAGTACACGTATTATTAGAAATGTTTTGAGCTGTCAAATTTACCAATTTACTGATTTACTAATTTATATAATGAATTATTATCGTTATATAATTGGTAGTTTCTCAAGAATTAATTGATAAGTACAAAGATCGTATCCATTTGCGACCTGAACTTGCTCGGGATAAAACTATGGACCATACACATCGCAAGGTTAGAATTTAAAATTTAACGATCTACATTACAGAATTACTGATTATCTACTGTTAAATTATTCGCTATCTGCTATAGGGTGATAAATTCTTGACTTGTATGGATCAACCTCAAACGACAATCATCGATATTCGTCCTCATCCCTTTTATTCTGTTCATGTCAAGACCCCTGATAATACAGTCAGGTATTTTACGCATATAAGCGAATACCTGTTAAAGCAATACTATAATCCTGATCAATGTTGATTAAGTAGTGATAGCAATTCAAGTTTTGCTGGTTTCTTTTTTTTTGCTTAACATTTAAGGTCACATGAGAAAACGTTTTTTTCTTAAGTAACTTTAAATCAATTTCCTTTTTTGTTTATCATAAGACCTTATTATTTATTATGATGTTAAAATATCCAAAAAAGTCGTGACAATTGTAATGTAATTACAAACATGCATTAGTGGAACCGTTTTTAAAATTATTTAATCACCATACAAGTTTTATCATGATCATCGCAAACACATTCTTTCTTTGTGTTTGCAAACTTTGTACGTACGTACGAATATAATTGTCATCGAAAAAAAAAAATTTTTTTTTTCTTTTGATAATTTGATAAATGCAATTATTGAAAAATGAGTCGTTCTAACATTGAAGAGACTGAACCTTTACTTACGGATTCACGAACTCCTAATGACCCTGATGATGAAGAGACCCTTCGTGGTAGCAGCAACTTTGGTGGTGCCTCATCAGAACCAACGCAGCCTCGTGTTCCACGCACTCGTGAAGCTCCACGAGATCATACCAATTTCCTTCCATTACGACATGGAAAATTCAGTCGATTGGAAACTATGCTAGCTTTCACATGCCTTCTTCTCTTAATTCTAATGAGTATTTTTGCTGGTTTATATGCAAGTGGAAAATCAAATAAACATATTCAAGATCCACCACCATCTACAACTCCAACTCCAATACCAATACCACCACCAAATCCAGAGGTATTCAAACATTATATTTTTAATATATGTATAATGTTTAATCATAAATATCGGTATTGTGATCCGAAACTTGTTTTGGATGAATGGATAAAACAATTGAACTTTATACAATTTATCATAATAATATCATAAAATTGAAGTTTCTGTTATTCGTATATCGACATTAATTTGATGTAATAATAGTTCTTCATACCGATACATACGGTTTAAAATATTTTATACATTAGTAGAATTAATAGAATGTCCATAAATTGGCAGCATTTTAAAATAACAAAAATTATAAAAAGAATTTATTATATAATTCATGGAAGAAAAAGTCTTTGTCAATTTTGGATGCTACAAATTCTTGGACACTCTAATACATAGGACAGATTAAACGTGCGAGAATAATTTATTCTCAAAATATTAAGCATGCGAGAATAATTTATTCTCAAGATTAAGCGTGTGAGAATAATTTATTCTCCTATTATGCAAAGATAAATTGTTTTTTTTTTTTACCAAAAAAAGAAAGTTTTCGGGTCACTATACCAGAATTTTATAGTTGAGCATTATATATGCTTTTTGTAAAAGACATCCTTTTTTTTTTTTGTTCAATAATTTGAAAATCTAATTGTAGGGGCCATGTTTAACACCCGAATGTGTTATGATCGCCGGTAAAATAATTTCAGATATGGATCAAACTGTCGATCCGTGTGAAGATTTTTTCCAATATAGTTGTAAGTTTAATTTTTTTTTAAAATTCTTTTTAACTTATTATATACCTAAACTTTATTTCCGGTTCATAGGTGGAGGATGGCTTAAAAAACATTTAATTCCTGATGATAAAGGACGTTATGGTTATTTTGATATATTATATGAAGAAAATCAGGTAAACGTTTTCTCATATTATTTATAAATTTTTATGTGAAAACTTTTTGCAAATACACATATATACATAATGACTTAATCAAGAAAAATTTTTTTTTCTTATGTAGGAACTTCTTAAAGGAATTTTAGAAGATGATGATTTTCCATCAATTCAAACAATTCAAGCGGCAGGATTACCATCCCCATCTTTATCAATTGATAAAAAAAACTTTTATAATCTTCAATCATTCTATCAATCTTGTATGGATGAAGATTGTATCTCTCGACTTGGGGGAGCTCCTTTGGTACCAATATTAGATAAATTGTTCGAAAATTTTCCTGTTGAAGATAGATCTTCTTTATTTAATAATTTTGGTCATCAAATTGATAATCTTCAACAATCTGCTCCTCTTAATTTACTCAATTTAACAAATACTTTATCTAATTTATCCACTATTGATGTGTACCCATTACTTGGATTCTATGTTACTGCTGATTCAAAAAAACCAAATGAAAATGCTTTATATTTATCTCAAAGTGGTCTTGTTTTACCGTCTAAAGAATATTATGAAGAGGAAAATATTATGGTAACATATAAGAGTGTAATGGCTGAATTATTAGGAAGAGCATTAGATAATGGTAGTAATTTTATTATCGAAATGGGATACTCAACATCTAATGATGTAATGGATGATATTTATGAATATACCATAGAAAGAGTTTGGTTTAGAGGTTGGGAAGAGATTGCTGATAAAATTATAGAATTTGAAAAGGCTTTAGCTAAAATTTCTTTATCACCGTAAGTTATAATAATAAATATTATTATATATTACTTTTATACTTGAAAATTTCTTTTCTAATTTTTACTAATCCTGATTTTAAAATATATTTTTTATTAAAAATTTTTAGTGAAGAATTTAATGATCCTGAAGCCACTTATAATAAACATAATATAAAATCTCTTGAAAAACTTAGTCCAACCTTCTTATGGTCACATTATATTAGATCACTTTTACCTCCTACCATTCCAAATCTTCCATCAAAAATAATATTGACATCAAATAAATATTTTGAAGATCTTTCGATTCTTGTAAGAAAGACTCAACCATCAATTTTACAAGCTTATTTTGCTTGGCAAGTTATTGCGAGGCATGCTAATAGTTTGGATGAACATTTTCAAGCTCCTTTACGAAGGTTAAAGGCAAAATTAAAAGGTGTTGATGAAAACGTAAAACCGAAAAGATGGGAGGTTTGCCTTAATTCGGTTGATCAAACATTAGGTTTTATGGCTGGAAGATATTATGTTTTGAAAGTTTTTGGTGGTATGTTTTTTTAAATTTATTCTGTTTATCTTATTTAATTTTATCTAATAACATTTTTTCTTTTTTTTAGGTCGCAGCAAAGATATAGCAAACGAAATGATTGACTCTATTAAAGATGCATTTGTTAATCGTTTACCAGATCTAGATTGGCTAGATGATGAAACTCGTAAAAAAGCTATTGAAAAAGTAATGATAATAGTTTGAATAATTAAAATTTTAAATACTGTATATTCATATATTACTTATCTAACATTGTATATACATTTATCATAGGTTGATGCTATAATTCAAAAAATCGGGTATCCTATAAAATCTCCTAACACAACTGACCCACGAGATCTTCAAGATTATTATAGAGATATAAAATTTGATGAGAACAATTATTTTAATAATTTATTGAGTTCTTATTTATCGGGATCTGAAAAACAATGGAAGGAATTGGGTCAACCAGTAGATCTTTATAGTTGGTATATGAGTCCTCAGACTGTTAATGCTTACTATGTAAGATTATATTGTATAAGCAATTGTTCCTTTTGTTTTTATATGCTATATGTAGTATTAAATATATATATATATATATATATATATATATATATTCCTTTTATTAGAATCCTACCGCAAATGAGATCGTATTTCCAGCTGGTATTTGCAAAAAAAGAAAAAAAAGTTTGTTTTCTATGTTATTATAAATTGATGTATTTATTTTTATCTATTTATTTGATAATTTTAAGGAATACTTCAATTTCCATTCTTCAGTTCCAAAGCACCAGAATATATAAATTATGGTGCTATTGGTATGGTGATTGGACATGAACTCACGGTTTGTGTAAATTTTGATAATGTAAATAGTATTATGAAATTTTTTTGGTATTGATATTTATTTTATTTTTGATAGCATGGATTTGATGATAATGGAAGACAATTTGATGCGAGTGGACGTTTAATTCAAGTATATACATATTATTTGCTAATAATATTTCTTGTTTTTATCGAAATTAATTATATTATTTCGATCGTGTCATAGTGGTGGACCAACAATACTATTGAAAACTTTAAAGAAAAAGCGGAGTGTTTTGTTAAACAATACTCACAATATACTGTAAACGATTCAAATGGTGATCCAATAAATCTAAACGGTCGTCTGACCTTGGGTGAAAACTTGGCAGATAATGGAGGGTAATATATTTATATGTATTTAATTTATTTAATTTATATATATTATATTAAATATTTCAATAATCATTTGACATTCAAATATCAAGAATAAGGGAATCTTATGATGCATGGTATACTCGATTCAAAAATGATGTTGAGGGAGAATATAATAATTATTTATTACCTGGATTTGGTAATTTGACTCGTGATCAATTATTTTTTATTTCGTACGGACATTCTTGGTGTTCAAAGACAAGACCCGAAACGGCTGTTGAAAGAGTAAGCAAAATAATTTACTCTTGGCTTTTTTTATTTTTTGTTGTCTTTTTATTAAATTTATTTAATGTAATTTAACCTATATGAAATAAATTATTTAGGTTCGTACTGATCCTCACTCCCCTCCTTATTGGAGAGTCAATGGTGTTATGCGCAATTCGGAAAAGTTTGCAGAGATTTTTAAATGTAAAGTAGGATCAAGAATGAATCCAGCAGAAAAATGTACTCTATGGTAACAAGGACGAACATCCGATTAGTACCTTTTATCTTTGTATATATATATGTGATATATATATATCGATATAAAAAAAATACATTTTTTTTTTTGATATTAAATTTTTTGGGATCAATATTTATCTTTTTTCAACTTAAAAAAAAATTAAAAAATAAAAATAAATTTTAAATAGCGTATATTTTTGCTATCCTTGGCTGTTAGATTAGAGTTAGTGAAATTTCAATTTACGCGAAAGTTTCGCGTTATACACACGATCGTACGATACAATTGACTCCAAGTCAACTTGCAGGAACTTTGAAAATTTTAATAAAATGTAACGTAAAATTTTTTCTTTCTCTAAAAAATTGTTTATCTTAAGAATTATTATTCTATATGCCACTGGTTAATATTAACCATGCGATATAAATTAACCAGATGATCACGTAACACAAAATTTTATTCGATTTTTTTTTTTTACGATGACGTTTTTTGAACAAACGAACGTCTTTTTTTTTGACAAGTCCTGGCGATCCTTTATTTGTTTGCTATGTCGTGCCTGATTCTTTTAACCCTGTTTCAGGTTAGCGAAACGTTTGTTGAAGTAACTTCCAAGCTAAACTAACTATCACTTTAAAAGACCCATTGGTCATCTGAATGTCGCACTGCAATTAGTTCTCCGGGAACTATTAATTTAAATTCACCTCTGTCTCAAGACGATTATTATGGCATAATGTATTCCCACCTAAACGTTGATTTAAACCTATCCCAGGTTAGTGAAGTGTTATATGAAGTTAGTTTAACAAGAAAATTGAGTAAATAAACTAACTTAACGTTTTTAAGGCCTGCTGTTCCCTTAGCGAATGCTCTAATACGGTCGGAAGTGTTGAATTAAACTTACCTCTAGTGAGTTAATTTATTGAAGTTGGTTTGGTTGGAAATAGCATTGAGTGTTATACTAATTTATCATTTTTGAAGACT